>PVJC01001359.1:75067-95707 GCA_004026665.1 Murina feae
AAAAAAAAAAAAAAAAAAAAAAAAAAAAAAAAAAAAAAAAAAAAAAAAAAAAAAGAAAGGAAGAAAAAGAAAAAAAAAACAAAAAAGAATTTCTTATGATAATTTTAAAACATTTTTTCAGCTTAAAGTGAATAGTCAAAAGCAAGAGCACACTCTGGAGTTGAGTAAACTGAGTATTTAAAAAATATGATAAATTTGCATTAATAATTCTTGGTAACAAGTTATATATAGAGAAATGCTAAGAAATAAAAGATCAAACATTCTTTTATGTCATATACATATATTCTTAAAATGAAATAGAAATGAACAGAAGTAGTTGGGCAGCAAATATTAGTTAGGTACAGTGAATGTAAGTTCTGTAGGGTAAGGATCATGTTCATTTTATTCAGTGTTGTAGTCTAGGTCTTAGCACAGTGCTTGGCATATAGTAGGAATTAAAATATATTCTTTCAACAATTAAATAAATCAATGAGTGAATGATATGGCTATGCCTTTTCAGGTATTAAATTAATCTTTCACGGAGAACTCAGTAGTAGAAGAGATTAACAAAGGTAATCTAAAAAAAATCCCCATCTAGGTGAGATGTATCAAAGATAGGACTCAATGCTAAGCAACATATAGTAAGTGCTAATGAGTGAGAGAGGATAGAAGTCACTGTATCTGGGGGCTGGTGTAGGTGAGCAGGCTTCATAAATGAATAGGACTTCAACAGCCTTTAAAATAAAAACAAAATCCAAGTTGAATGACAAATAAATGAATGACAAAGGTGGTAAGCAGGCATGACTTTCAGAATTATACTTTAGCCTGACAGCAAAGGATCTTAAATGATAGCCAGAGATCTCTACAATATTCTGTTGACAGTGGTAGTCTAGAATGGAGGAACGATGTGTGCAAACAAATGTTTTATGACAATTAAGCTGGTTAATGCTGGTAAAATCAATTGAGGGAGGATTCAGACTACTACACTGGAAGAGTAAATAAAGCTTTCAGAAGCTCCTGTACGTTCGAAAGAATCAAAAAAGCATACGAGCCCTGACCAGTTTGGCTCAGTGGATGGAGCGTCGGCCTGCGGACTGAAGGGTCCCAGGTTCGATTCCAGTCAAGGGCATGTACCTTGGCTGCAGGCACATCCCCAGTGGGGAGTGTGCAGGAGGCAGCTGATCAATGTTTCTCTCTCATCGATGTTTCTAACTCTCTATCCCTCTCCCTCTCTCTTCCTCTCTGTAAAAAATCAATAAAATGTATTTAAAAAAATAATAAAATTTAAAAAAGCATATGATCTTGGGGAAATCACTTCATAACACTGAGATATTAAGGCATATTCACTGGAACTTATCATCTTAGATATACTGTTGTATGTGACATGATCTCCTGTCAGAGAATATTTTCACAATAGAATGAATACAGGTTATTCATAGATGCTAAACTGAGATCATTGCATGCAATCTTTAACCCACACATATTGATCAAAACTAGGATTCAGTTTTATTTAATAATAAATAGAAACTGCCAAGCTATGAAAGCCGAAGTACACTCTACTACTGTGCATCCTATAAAGATAATACATGCCAAGTGGAATAACACAGATTACTTTCTTAATAATAAATCCACTGAGCTTTAAGTTTCACAGTTATCTTCACATTTTGGAATCTGGAACAACTATGGCCTATGTTTATCTGGAAGTAATATAAGAACTCTGATATTAATGCAAACAATACATTGTCCTTAACCAAGGAAATAACATACATGAAATCTTAAATCGTAATTTATATTACAATTTAAAAGGATGTATTGGTGTAATACTCGCTTAACATAAAACTTTGGTCATTTCTGGCTAAACATCAATTTAATTTTTCAATTTGGTTTCCTATATATATAAAAACTTCACCTGGGATATGCTTTTATTAATTTTGGAGATAGAGGGATGGGGAGAAAGAGAGAGAAACATCGATCGGTTGTGCCTTGACGGGGAATTGAATCCACAGCCTAGGCATGTGTCCCAACCAGAGATCAAATCTGCAATAGTTTTGGGAGACACTTCAACCAACTGACCCACCTGGCCAGGGCAGAACTGTTTATTATTTTAATACTCTGTGTTATACATAATTATGTTTCACCACTACTCCAAATTTATATTATTAACATATCTGATACATATTTTAATGTAGTTGAGGTTGAAATTTTATGTAAAAGATGAAGTCATAAAATTAGATAGCATGCTGTTTAATTTGTTTCAGAACATTAAAACGTCTTAATGTTTTGGGAAACTAAAAGCATATTTAAATGATCTTTATGTTAGTTATTTTGCTGTTACAAAACATTCGGTAGTTTAATAGACCACTTGTAATTGTACAATTATTGAAAATTCTCTATTAAATATATACTTTTGTCACTATAACTGCAATAGTGCCAGCATAGGAAATATGACTAATATTTATCATATCAAGTAGAGTCTAAACGCTAGTATGATCTGTCTTTGGCAAGTTTCCCTGAAGAATAAAACGGTTTAGTTTTTGTAGTTTTGTTATTCCTCTAGAGAAGAAACTGTTCTTTACCAATCTGTAGTAAAAGAACAATACTCAAGATGGGATCTAAATGGAAACACACAGGGCAGTGGTTTATGCCAGTCAGGGTTCACTTTGCTTGGTAAACACCCTAATCCTGTCTGTCAAGTGTAAGGGAAGAGTCACCGTTGCTTTACCATCCCCTCCCAAGCAGATCCAGTGTCCTTTGGGTGTGGAAGGAGAGAGGTACTGTTTTTGAATATTCTCTCCTTCATAGTCTCAGTTCAGTGCCACATAATCAAAGAAAGGGTGTGACACACCCAAAGTAAACAGTGGCCTTTCAGGAGGAGGCGGCCCACCCTTCTCCATCTCACAGCAAGATGGGGCTGCCTTTTCCCGGGTGGCAGGGCCTGCAGATGAACGGAACCCACGCAGATGGCTTGGCTTGCTCTGCTCCCCACCACACTGAGATCAGACATAATTTCTGCCTCGGCCATTCTGAGTAGAACCCAATGTTTTTCAAGTTTGAAGTAAAGGTAATATGAGCCAGCAGGCTAATATAAGGACTACAAAATAGGGGACAGTCTGTAAAACTGGTGAATTCTTCAAACATTTGAGCAGGAATGGGCCACCTGAGAAGCTGATTAAGAATATGCCCTATATTTAAGAATTTTGTGAAGGGTTGGGGCCAGTTCGGGGTTCTCATTTCTGAGGATTTCTAAGACAATTACAAGGCAAGTTAGAATTTCTTGTTTGTTTTTTTTTTAAATATATTTTTTTATTGATTTCAGAGAAGGAGAAAGATAGAAATATCGATGATGAGAATCATGGATTGGCTGCCTCCTGCACGCCCCGCATGGGGGATCAAGCCCCACAAGCTGGGCATGTGCCCTGACTGGGAGTCGAACTGTGACCTCCTGGTTCATAGGTCCACTGAACCATGCTGGTCAGGCTGGAGTCGCTTGCTACTTCTATGTTAGGATTGGTCACAGATGGCTCAGTGGCTTAGAAATGGTCTGGTTTCCCAGATGCTCTCCAAACTGAGACTTTATACCTGAATGCATTTGGATTGAGATGGAGCCCCTGGCCGCTGCTTGTTTGATATTACATCTCTGCATCTGAATGGGACTCCATGGCCTGCTTGATTAGGTAGGGGTTGTTGGAACTTTTTCCTCAATTTACCTCAACTAATTTAGCACCTAAAGGAATGAAGGCCACAAAGACCTGAAGAAAACAAAGAACTGGAAACCAAAAATAATCAAAATGACAAGAAATGAAAACTCAGTTACTGTGCCATCAGAATTTTCAGGAATGGAGTCAGAAGGCACGTTCCCACACATTTCTCTGCTTAATGGCAACACGGTTCTGTGCAAGTCATTTAATTATTTTTGTCCTGTTTCTTAAGCTGTAGAATAAGACCAATAATATCTATTTTCTAGAGATGATGTTAGAAGCACAAATAATATACATGGAAGTGCTTTTTTAAAACTCTTAAGTATTGTACTAAAATTATTTTATTTCTGAATATGTGCATTTTCAAAAAATAAGGCATTATATTCCAAACACTTAGCAGTAGTTGATAGTAAAATTGAAGGCTATTTAAACCTATTTTTTTTATTGATGTTAGAGAGAGAGAGAGGAAAGAAAAGGAATAAAGAGATAGAAACATCAATGAGGAAGAAACATCGATTGGCTGGCTGCCTTCTGCACATCCTCTACTAAGGATTGAGCCCACAACCTGGGATGTGCCCTGACTGGGAATCAAATAGGTGACCTCTTGGTTCATGGGTGGATGCTCAACCACTGAGCCATATCAGTCAAGAATTAAATCTAATTTTTTATTGTGTTTCTCATTAGAATAGCCATTAAAATTCTTAAGGTCAACTTAAAACCTTCAATAAAATATAAAAGAATATTTCCCACAATACAATATGGTAAGCACTGCATATACTCATTTTTAGTGCAGAGAGACCATCAATTAGAAATGCAAAATCCCTTCAAATTCTGGCAGATTACCAAACATTCTTCTGAGACAGGAAAAGTTAATAATGCAAGATGTCTGTTGCCACTTCTCTTACAGATGCATTGTATAACATCAATGCACTATGTTAAAATCCAAACAAAATGTGCACTGAAACTATGAAAAGAATTTCAGAAAATTGCTCTCAGTGATTTTAATAGCCAGCTGTTTTTGTTCAGTATCTATTCAAACTCATGTCATTTATA
The DNA here is from genome assembly GCA_004026665.1 of Murina feae. NCBI lineage: Eukaryota > Metazoa > Chordata > Mammalia > Chiroptera > Vespertilionidae > Murina > Murina feae. Next base: position 79,798 of record PVJC01001359.1, read on the forward strand.
TGAAATAACAATTAAAATCTAAATAACTTTAAAAGACAAGTTAAATGAGCTCTTGCTATGATAAAAATAACATTATTTTGGAAGTCAGGACTATTTTATTTTGACTACAGTAAAAACATCTATCAGGTTTTCTTGAGAAAATGATTATAAATAGCATGTGATGTCCTGAGTCATAGCTTTTGATTGTGGTGAGTATATATCAGGTAACTAACTGGCATTTATTCTGGGTAATATGAAAGTATAAGTTTTATAGATGGGCTACAAATATATCTTTCTATATCTAGCCTTCCTAACATAAATTAATTATAATTATTTTGACTTTGTTGCATTATTTTTGCATTGACCAATGTCATACACTTGATACTTGTAAGTACTGCAGATATTCAATTATTAAAAGTCCCTTACATGAAAAAAAAATTTAAAAAGGTCCTGGCAAGGTAGCTCAGTTCATTAAGAGTGTTGTCCCAATATGCCAACATTGTGGGTTTGATCCTGGGTCAGGGCACATACAAGGATCAGCCAATGATTGTATAAATGAATGGAACAGCAAATCGGTATCTCATTCTCTCTTTCTAAAATCATTAAACAACAAAAAATCCCTTATGAATATGAATTATAACTACATAACTTAATTTCCTAGTTTTATAAACTCATTTGAATTTCTTCACTAATTTTTATATAATTATTTATGTTATGGCATTATTATGCCATCATAAAAATGATTTATATAGTTAAATCTAAATTATATTCTCTTTTTTAAAAACTACATTTTATTGATTTTTTACACAGAGGAAGAGAGAGGGATAGAGAGTTAGAAACATCAATGAGAAACACCGACCAGTTGTTTCCTGCACACCCCCCACTGGGGATGCAACCAAGGTACATGCCCTTGATTGGAATCGAACCCGGGACCCTTCAGTCTGAAGGCCGACGCTCTATCCACTGAGCCAAACCGGTCAGGGCTAAATTATAGTCTCTTAAGAAGTGAAATGATGGTTTTGGGATAACAAATTTTCCTTTAAAACTGTTTAAATGCACACTTAAATTTTTAATAAATTGCTCTATTTAACAAAAATCCCTTAAACATAGTCTTTGTTTGTATTTGTCAGTCAAAAATATTTTCCTACTTTGCTGTTATATGGGTTTCCTTTACTTGAAAAGCAGAACACAGTGTAACTAAGTGACAAGAATTTGCCATTCAGAAAAGCATCAACAGGAAACATCAGTGCAAATTCCTCAGTATAACAAGTCCTTGGCCGAAATTCAGGATAGCATTTTTCTAAGGTTGTTCCCTATACTCTGCTGAAAATGTTAATGGCTTCACCTTTGAGCTTGTAAAAGTACTTGCAATCACCTCCAACCAAAGCTTAATTAGGTTTCTATTAAAGATGAACACTAAGGCACCTCTTAATATTATCTCCCCGGGGTCTAATGGCCCTGATGATTCTTTAAGCATCTGTGGCCTGGTAATTTATTTTTTTACTATATATCCTTTTTGTTGAAATGAGTATATTGGGCATTTGGGCAATGCCAGCTTGCAGGGAGCTGGTGGCAGATGGAATGAAATCTGCCTGGTATGCCTTCCCTCCACATGAGCAGAGAGCCATCCATTTCCTCCATTAAGGAGTTGTCACTCAGCCCACCCAGCTGGAAGACCGTTTTTTGATAGCCAAGCTGGCTGGTGGCAGACAATTCAGATACAAAGTGCACTTTAAAAGGAAGCTAAAACATCATTTGTAGGAAAATTGAAAATGCATGGCTTCCACCACAGCCAATTTTTTAATGACTGTAATATTTTAAGTGATTATTTTTTTGCCACTTCAGATTGCTCCTTAGAGAGGAGAGGTTTTTTTTTTTTTAATTAAAATCTAGGCAATGCAAACAGATGAGATATGAGGAGCAGAGAAAAGAGAAATAAGATGAATAAAATTAATTAAAATGGCATTGTTGGCAGAGCCATAAATTAGCCACTATGTGACTGGAAATAAACTCATATATTGCTGTAAGAGTTTCTGGATTAAAGTGAGATGTGTGATTGGAAAGTGACGGACTTACAGCCTACACATCATGGTGTCTTGCATTATGCTACAGCTTCCTCATGTAGAAAAACATATCTCCTATATCTTTGTTCAATGGCCTTTAAAAGTGCAGACTTTCATAGTATTTAAAAAATCAAAGTAGGAAGAAGAGAACAATTTCCTTCATGAGGCAAAGTGCGTTTGTCATTTTTTGCACAGTTTCTAGGAAATTCAATGCCAGTTAAAAAACCTGAAAACTCAGCTATGCACACAGTCCAGGGGCAGGAGGGCTGAAGTACACTTTCTCTAGTCAATACAATAGATGCACCCGGGGAGAGTGGGTTTTAGGGAGCTCAAAGAGTATTTTTTCCTCATTTTCCGGATTCATTAAGCATTCACATTGGAACCACGTTATGCTAAGATTCATAAAAATTTAATTTATGGTATATTTTGTGACAAGTGTACAATTTCTTGGCAATACTTATGACAACTCCGAAATGGCAATAGTGACAGTTTTGAATTGGAGTAATGAGAGGAAAAATAACAATGTAAAACTCCATAGGCATTTGTTAACCTTGTTGATGGGGATCAACTTGACTTTCAGTGTCTGAGGTTTTCAGACTTGCCTCCTCAAATTAAGGCCAAGGATACAAACTACAACATAGAAGGCTGCAAATACTAAGGAATAAAAGGCCTGGCTCTACAGTAAATATACTTGGCTATGAAAATGAAAGCTGCTTGATCTTGGTGACGCTACTTGGCCTCTCTGAGCCTACATTTCCATCTGTGAAATGGAGTAATTATGATGGTTAAATGAGATATTGTAAGTAACATGCCTACTAAAGACTGGTGAATCTTAGGGAAGCTGGTGAATGTTATTTCCCTCCTCTTTTTCGCTCCATCTTTATTCATTCATTTAACAAACCTTACATTAATGAGTGTCACTATGCTGTCCAGATAAAAAGTTGATGGAAAAATATTGCTATTGTTTTAAAATTTGTTTTACTGATCTTAGAGAGAGAAGAGAGGAGGAGAAAGAAATATTGATGAGAGAGAAAACATTGATTGGTTGCCTCTTGCACGCCACCTACTGGGAATCAAGACTGCAACCTAGGCATGTGCCCTGACTGGGAATCAAACTCTCCCTGCATGGGATGTCACTCAACCAACTGAGCCACACTGGCCAGGGCGTTACTATGTTCATTTGTGATGTTCATATAGAATAAAATAAATTTCACTTACCAATTATTGTGTTAACTTAATTAGTGATTAATGGTGTCAGCTTCAGACCAAAAACAAACAAAAAATAGGTACATTAGGCACAGAGGCTCTGGGGACTTGTCTGAATAGTTATTTTCAATAGAATTTATCAAAACTATTTGTTCCTGTGCTTATTGCCACTCTCATCATGGCGAATTGGCTCAAGTCCATGTTTCACTAATGCTATTCCACATTAATTACTGTACAAATAGGCTGCAATGAGGGGAATTGTGAAAAGCACATTACGTATATTTAACCCTTCATCCCCAAAGTACTCTTATTAGCTTAACAAATTATATTCTGGCTCATTCTACAATATCATGTACCCAGCTCTTGGGGGAAACATGACAATAACAGCAATACAATCCAAAGTGAAGAACATCCCAAGCAAAGGGAATTCAGGTAGACAGCATGCAATTAACCAGGCTGGAATCTGGCCAGAAAATCATAGTTAACATTCCGATTCTTAATGGAAAAAGACATGGGAACATGAACTAGCTACAAGTCTTACTGAGCTCAGGTTTATCCTCATTAGAAAGCCAGGACTCCAATCCCTCAAGTTACAGACCAGAGAGCTTCCAGAACAATGATATGCAAATCACATTTTTGGAAAGCATATCTGATTTCCTCCTGTTTGTCCTTATATTCTAAAAAAGAAAATCATTAAATGAATTGTTGAGACCATTTTCTGGGGTGCTCAATTTCTGAGTATTATAGTAGGCAGGTATTGCTCTGCCAGGGGATTATATTCCCAAAAAACACGTTTAAAAATGAATTCTGCTTTGCATGTGATCATCCCTTTCACTGTTTTTCTTACATTGTTTTCATTAGCCTCAACTTGCATTAAGACTTAAAATTTTCAGGCAAGTTAATTTACATGTTTTCATAATTTGGATGTAATGATTTTTATTCTCCATTAATGTTTCAACAATTTATGACAATAGTATTAGACAGGTGGCAGCAGAAACGCAGAATGAAAGCTTCAATTCGTATATAGGATGGAGATTGGCCTAGTGTCCCCTGGGACAACGAATTTGGCAAATGCATAATATATAAAAACTACAAGAAAATTAATAAACTCTCCTGTTCTGACTTAATGCTTCCCCTAATGAATTGTTGATTTACCTAATAGCTGTTGTCTTCATTAGGACCTTCGATGTTTGTTAAACTAGGAAATTTGTCATTACTGGAAATTTATCAATTAATGGAGGAGAGAGGAAGCAATCTATTTAACTGAAAGTAGTAGTAGAGAGAAGGTTAAGATATGACCTGTCTGAATTCCGTATACTTAGTTACTCCAAGTCCTTGGCATAAATGTGCAAAATTTAATAAATTACTTTTTAAGGGAACTTCTTTTGAATACATGTGGTCAAATCATAGCCTATTATAAAGGACAAACCTTTATTACAGACTCTGGCCATCAGCACTGACTTATTTCTCAATACAAGTTCCCATCAATGTGTAGAAGAAGTAATATGGAATCCCTTGCTAATAACACGATGAAGTAGGATAATAAACAGAAAAAGATTAGCAGGTGCAGGCACAGCCATCAGAGTGGGAAGGTTTCTTAAAAATAAAAAATACAAATAACAGCACCTATCCCATAGTGATCTACATTTAATCTGTGGGTCAATTCCAGAGTTGACAGAAACCAGTGATTTATGCCCTTGCAAGCTGAGAATTTCCAGGGTAGCTGAGCAGATATCAACATTTATTAATGTGAGTGAGCAAAGCACTCCCTCTCTCCCTAACAGACACACACACACAGAGAGATATCAAGGAGCCACAGATCATTCATGCTTGCAAAGTACAGATCTTGACTCCAACTAATGATGGGAGTGAGCAAATTTACAAAAAAAAAATGAAGCAGTTGCTTGACCAATATTCACCTCCATGACATACTGATCCATTTGGAAACTCTGCTTCATGGGGAGTTGGATGGATTGAAGGATGAAGAAAATACCCCACAAACTAAAACCTGCTCCCAGCTCTTTCCTCTCCATTTGTCCCTGGGTTCCTTCTGAGCACCTCACTAATTTTTGCAGCTCTTCTCTTTGACGGTGAGTCATGGAAAGTAGGCAGCTGCAGCAGTTCCAAGCTAAACCTTCAAAAACCTACATTTAGTGTTTTTCTTTGAGCTTAAAATTAAGGATAGTCTCAGACTGCAGGGTGTGTCTAAGGAGTTGGAAAGAGATGATTTGATGGACTTGTCCAGATGTTTCCAGAGTGACTAAGGAAAATTAAGCACTAAACATTTAGGGTCTCAATGTTCATCTGCTATAGACAGAACATTTGGATGAGAGGGTCTTGCTCATAGTGTTGGCACCTGCAAGCACTCATGAAATGTCATCATTACTACTATTAATACTATTTCATTATTATTATCATTTACCACTATGATTACTATTATTATTTTTTAAAATATATTTTATTGTTATTTTAAATATATTTTATTGATTTTTTACAGAGAGGAAGAGAGAGGGATAGAGTTAGAAACATTGATGAGAGAGAGACATCGATTGTCTGTTTCCTGCACATCTCCTCCTGGGGATGTGTCTACAATCAAGATACATGCCCTTGACTGGAATCGAACCTGGGACCTTTCAGTCTGCAGGCCGATGCTGTATCTACTGAGCCAAACCAGTTAGGGCACTATTATTATTTATTATCACCCAGTATCCACACTACTGTAAATATCATTCCTAAATATGAGAATCCTACCCAAAATGAAACACTGATTCTTGATACTATATGATTAAATGGAAGAAGTCCTCCCCCCCATTCACTTCATTTCCTTTAAGCTCTGATGACAAAATCAAGACCACTGTCACTGAGTTGGAGTACCAGAAGTTGCCCTGAGAGTCATCATTTTCCCACTTCATTTTTTTTCCCTAGGACACAGAATTGGAACACCTTCTTCACTAATTTTTTTTTCCTTTTTATTTATGTCAATAATTTTTTATTTTTCAATTACAATTGACATACAATGTTATATTAGTTTCAAGAGTACACCACAGTGACAAGATTACTCTACCCAGCAAAGCTATCGTTTAGAATTGAAGGACATATAAAGAGCTTCCCAGGCAAGAAAAAGCTAAAGGAGTTCATCACCACAAACCAGTACTACATGAAATGCTAAAGGGTCTTCTTAAAGAAGAAGAAGAAGAAAAAAACGTAAAATATATGAACAATAAAATGGCAATAAATACATATCTATTAACAATTGACTCTTAAAAAAACAAAACAAACAAGTAGAGCAGAAACAGACCCACAAATAGAACATTTTGATGATTGCTAGATGGGGGGGTTTTTGGGGGATGGGTGAGAAAAGTGAAGGGATTAAATATATATTCAGTCCTGGCTGAGTAGCTCAGTTAGTTACAGCGTTGTCCCAATATGCCAAGGTTGCGCGTTTAATCCTGGGACAGGGCACATACAGGAAGCAACCAACGAATGCATAAGTAAATGGAACAACAAATCGATGTTTCTCTTTCTCTCCAAAATCAATCAATCAATCAATCAATCAATCAATCAATTTTTTTTTAAAAAAAAAAGTACAAATAGTCACGGGAATATAAAGTACAGAATGGGCAGCTAAGGTAGCAGTGGCTATTCTCACGACTACAAGTGAACTGGCAGAAATCATATACAAAAGTTAAGAAAGAAATATCCTGTCAAAGAAAGCAAAGTCATCACAACCAATAATGAAGACATGGGACTCAACATTGAAAGGGCTGCAGGCTCCTTGCCTTGCTAAGCTCACGACCTGCTGACTCTGGGCGATTGCTAATGAGGGAGGTGCTCTGGGAGCTTTATGATTCCTAGCGGCACTGTATTCATTGGCAGTGAGAGCCCCACCTACTTGGTCATGAACAGAGGGCTGCCTAGGGATTTGTGGCAAGTAAAATATCATGATGGTAATTAGAAGCATAAGAATAGTATGTGCCTTTTCTTCCACATGGGCAAGTTCTCTGAGAAAACACTGGAAGACGAGTCAGGCAAGGCCATGAACTTGTAAGGAGAATGGAGGACAAACACAGATGGCTGTACAGGAAAAACATATTAATTCTGTAACCTCTTACAGTCCTTCCAAATGAAAAAGCACAACCAATCTAAGGCCCCATTCAGTGTTAGAAACTGGTGCTGTCATACATCTATTTTATATTAATTACTAAAGAGCCAACAGATGTACTAGCTTTCTACCAACCCAGGGCAGATGGAAAGTCGTGACTTATAATTGCCATTCCCCAGGTCACATAAAATCTTAAGTTAATTACTCTGTTTGGTCTTATATCATTTTGCCCTATTTGAGATAAACAAGGACAGGCTCGTATGAAATGGATTAAATATTCCCCAAAAACTGAGTAAAGAAGAAATCTAAAGAAGGCAAGGAGAAATATGTATGATGAATGCCAGTGACTCATTTTTTCTTTCTTATTTGACCTGACTCTCTCAAACATTATGTTCAAATTCACCAGCTGGACAGTTTACATACTTACTACTCTCTATTCTCTTGTTTTATAAATAGTATCACTTAAAGATCACTTGCTGTTAATAATAAAATGCACTATTAATAATTCAAATTATAAGTATGGCATTGAAACTTAAATCCAATGAAAATTATTTATTTTGATTGCCAAAGGTTTTAAGTATGGACAATACTTGTGTCCGATGTAATCAATTTAGTGCATTCATTTTGATATTGCTTTAATGGCATATAAGAATGATATAATTTGTGAAGTCTTTATTTTTTTCTATCATGTTCCTTTTCCCCTCCTCATAACTGGTACTGTCAGCTCAATCCTTTGCCTTCTACTAATTTCCCTCTGTATTTACTTCCTTGTGAAACTTGTTTTGTTCTTAAAGTTTTCAATGAAGAGGATGTATATTTATTAAGTCCTTTCTATGTGCCAGGCACTATCCTAAGGGTTTTACATGTATTTTTTCTTTATTGATTAAGGTATTGCATATGTGTCCTTATCTCTCCATTGCCCCACCTCCCTGCCTATGCCCTAACCCCCCTGGTGTCTGGGTCCATTGGTTATGCTTATATGCATGCATACAAGTCCTTTGTTTGATCTCTCCTCTTTACCCACACCCTCCCCTACCTTCCCTCTGAGGTTTGAGTATTTTTAAATTTAATTATCATGACATTAAGTACATCCTATTTTTAGTCCTGTTACAGGTGAGAACACTGAAGAATTGTGAGGTTAAATAACTTGTCCAAGATCACATGGCTAATAAATGGTGAAGCCAAGATATGATCCCACACAATTAAGCCAATTTCCTTAACACTGTGCTATATCCAGTCCCATTCACAATATTTTCAGCTAACTTCAAGTCATCTCTTATTGTGAAATTAATTTTCTTTCCCTATAAACTAGATCTTGTTATTTTTTTCCAGCTTCTCATCCAAGTCAATTAGCACCTAATAATCTAGCATGTGCCACACACCAGGGACTGAACAATGGTTGCAACAGTCACTGCAATTAAGAAACTAACATTCTAAACAGGGAGAAACATAAATGAAAATAAAGCGATGCTGTAAATGCTCTCATAGAGGTATATGTCCAGTGTAACAAAATGTTGAAATGGAATTAATTTTGCATTGGTTTTGGTTGAGGCTCCAAGAAAACAGGTGGCAACTCCTCCACATTCCAAAGTGAGGTGATGGACTGAACATAAGGACCTAGCAAACTTATCACTTATCACTCACACTGAAGGTGCCCAAGCTTGCAGATGATGTGAGTAGGAAGTGGGACAACCCTCTCTGGAGAGGGTTGTTAGTGAGCTGTGAGTCCCATCCATGCCCATGCAGGGAGGAGGGTACCTTCTCCTCTTCTCAAACCTGGTGTACAGGATTTCAGGGATACCACCTGCAGGGCCTGCCATGTGGTCTTGGACTAGTGCCAGGCAGAAGAAGGTTGCATTTATAAGTAACTACTCTCCTCCCACTGACGGGTCCAAGGTGACTGCTTACCACACACCAGGCCTGGGCCTGTGCACACAAGAGACAATCAAGTTTGTCTAAGATCCTGCCCCTAAACTGCTTTGTAGAGGAGCAAGACACCCTCAGCAGAAAGAGGTTGCAGTCATTAGCCAGAGGTCCCAGAGATGCATGGGGGGCATCCCCAGCTTTGGAGAGGAGTGGGGAGATTTCCAAGGAGCCTATTGTAGGTTTAAGAGAGAACCAGCTTTGATCATTTATCAGGATGAGGGATTAACGCTTTTGGCTTACAACAATAGCTTCATCTTTTCTTTTCTCTTTTCATCAGACCCAGCCCCGGAGGGCTCAGAGGCTGAAACTTGTGGCGGGTGGTGAGGAAAGAGAAGGACACAACCACTGCCTCCATCCCCACCCACTGCAGTAGATCCAGGCTAGAGGAGGGAGGAACTATGGATGAAACATGAGGTTTGGATTTTTATAGTAAACTGGTCCTATTTGTTTTTAAACCAAAACTGTAGGAGACTAAAGAGATTGGATGACGTGTCTATCAGCTGTCTTAGGACCTGCTTTAGTTTCCATGCAAAGAAGGCAGAGATGAATGGTCACTTGGGAAAAAGAATGGATCTGTTTTCTATAGCCTGGCCCCACCCCAAGTCTTCTTTGTTCAACCTAATGGTTATACCAGCACAGAGAGGAGGGAGACATCAACTATACAAAACTTCACAGGGACAGAGATTTGAGCTGGGTCGTTGCAGATGCTGTGCAATTTTCAGGTGGAGAAAAAAGAAAGGTGGGAAAGGAGGTATAAAGGAGTAAAGGTGTGCAATTCTATGCTATGTTTATGAGGCTGGTAGTCAGTGCGACAGATGAGGATGAAAAGTTAGGTTGGGCCTAGGAAAGGGTCTTGAATTACATGCCAGGGAGTTTGGTTTGTGTCTTCTAGGCCTACCCACGTCTTGAGTATGGAGGGAGCATGATGCCATATTAAGGAATGATGCTGTAGTTTTTGTCAGTGGCATTCCTTGTATGATCCTTGGCTTTTATCATCCTTGTCAGAGACAGTCTGCTACCACTAGACTGCTGATTTCTTTCTTTGGTGTTCCACCATTCTCACTGTATTTCATCTCCTAGCCAGGTTACTGAAAATGCTTCCTGTCTCCCTAAGAGAAATATTTTAATAGTCCTGTCTCCTTAAGTTCACTTTAGGTCAGAAGTCAGTACTTGAGATGGACCCATAACTAGGACTATGAAAACAAAATCAGATACGGAAGAGACCAGTGTTTAGTCTGAACTTACTAAATTCTAATGTCTGAAAATCAGTCATCTGGAGGAAGGAACATGCAGTATTAACAGAATAAAGCTGAAGCAAGATAAATAAATATAAGAAAAGCAAGAATCTTTTCACCTACAGCCAGAAAGTGATGGGGAAGAAAATGAACAGAAAATTTAACAAATGAATGTTGAGAAGAAACAGGAAAAACAGAAGAAGATCAGTTTATATTTATTACTTATCAGAGCAAAGACAATGGTGACAGATAAAGGTTACGTCAGATTCCCGTATTTGAATCCTGGCTCTGTCACTGGTGAGAGGTGTATTTTGGACAAGTTACTCAACATCTTTATGTCCATTTCAACATCTGTAAAACGGGGTTAAGAAAGCACCTTCCTTATAGGTTTATAAGGATCAAATTATATGAGATGACATATATAATTCTCTGTGTGTGTGTACATATGTGTACATGCCTCAAAGAGTAAGTACCTAGAACAGTAAGTACTCAATAAAAAGACCATTTTTTAAAAAATGATATATTTTTATTGATTTCAGAGAGTAAGGGAGAGAGGAAGATAGAAATATCAATGATGTGAGAGAATTATGATCAGCTGCCTTCTGCACACCCCACACTGGGGATCGAGCCCACAACCCAGGCATGTGCCCTGACTGGGAATTGAATCGTGATTCCTGGTTCATAGGCCAATGTTCAACCACTGAGCCAAGCAGGGCGGGCAAAAGTAACTCTTTTTTATTGGACAAACAGAAGTTGGGAATGAGAAAGCAGAGAGGGTATCACCATAGACTCTGGGTAATTAATTTGAGGGTGTTTGGGAAGAGTTTAGTATATAATTGCATGACTAAAATAGCAGATTGAGCCCTAGCTGGTTACCTCAGTGGATAGATGTCAGCCTGTGGACTGAAGAGTTCTAGGTTTGATTCCAGTTAAGGACATGTACCTCGGTTGCAGGCTCCTGCCTGGCCCAGGCCCTGGTCAGGGCTAGTGCAAAAGGCAACCAATTGATGTGTTTCTCCCACATCGATGTTCCTCTCTGTCCCTCTCACTTCCACTTTCTCAAAAAACCAATGGAAAAATATCCTTGGATGAGGATTAACAAAAAGTTAAATAAATAAAATAATAAGAAAGTAAATAAAATAGTAGAATGATGGCTGCTAGAAGGGAGAGGGATTAGGAGGCTGGGTGGAAAAGTTGAAGGGATTAAGAAGTACAAATTGGTAGTTACAAAATAGTTGAGGGAATATAAAATAGAGCATCCTATATAATAAAAGGCTAATATGCAAATCGATTGAACAGCAGAATGACTGGTCATTATGACGTGCACTGACCACCAGGGGGCAAACACTCAATGCACGAGCTGCCCCTTGGTGGTCAGTGCACTCCCACCAGGGGGGAGTGCCACTCAGCCAGAAGCCGGCCTCATGCTGGTGAGTGCAGCAGCGGTGGTAGGAGTCTCTCCCACCTCCGCAGCAGCACTAAGGACATCTGACTAATGGCTTAGGCCCATTTCCTGACATCCCCCAAGGGCTCCTAAACTTCGAGAGGATGCAGGCCAGGCTGAGGGACCCCCCGAGTACACAAATTTCATGCACCGGGCCTCTAGTAGGAAATATAATCAATAATATTGTAATAACCATGTATGGTGCCATATGAGTACTTGAAATATCAAGGGGATTAATTTGCAAAGTACATGATTGTCTAACCACTATGCTGCTCACCTGAAACTAATTAAAAATAATATTGAAAAAACAGTAGCTCTTACTAGACAAAGAGTATTCTATTTGTCCTTGACACCTACTATTCCCTCATCTTCTCAATAAGTCTCCAGTCTTCTCCATTCCCTTTCCTAAAAATCTCTGAAATCTGTCCACATTTTCCCATCATGTTTGCGAATTCTGGCCAACATGATCTCCAATTGGACTGTTGTTATCAGCCTCCTACTTGGTGTCCCTGCACACTTTCTCTCCCCTCCATTCCATCCTCCATTCTCAAGGGGATAGTTCAAAATCAAATATGATTGTGTGACTAAATTGGAACACTTTCTGAACACTCCCTATTACTTTCACAATAAAGTTCAAACTCTATAGAAGCTTACAAAACCTTCAAGATTTTGTCACTGGCCTTGTCTCCAGATGTAACTATCATAAGTATCACCTTAAGATCTATTAGAAATCTATTTTGCACATTATCCAAGACCTTTGTTTCGTGCTCTCACTGCACGACATTTCTGGTTCTAGAAACACTAGTCCTCCCACCTGGCCAACTCCAAATTACTCTTCAGTCTCTTTTTGGATTACACTTCTTCCAGGTCGCCTTCCTAAACCCTCCAGTCTGGATTTGGTACTGTATGTTGTACTTCTACAGCATTCTACACTTTCCTAGCAAATTTTAGCAATTGTGTTATTTTGTATTTGCATGTTGACATGTCTAATTATCCATACTAAGTTGACAGCCACCTGAAGAAACATATCTACCTTTTTGTGTTTTTACTCTCTAGGTTCAGTCCAGTACACAGCACAGTGGGTCATCAAAAACACTTGTTAAATGCCCAGTGGTGTGGCTCAGTGGTTGAGTGCCAACCTATGAACCAGGAGGTCATGGTTAAATTCCTGGTCAGGGCACATGCCAAGGTTGCAGGTTCAATCCCCAGTGTGGAGTGTGTAGGAGGCAGCTGATCAATGATCCTCTCTTATCATTGACTAGAGGCCTGGTGCACAAAAATTTGTGCACTCAGGGGCGGGGGGGAGGGGAGAGGGCCTGTGCCCTCTCACAGTCTGGGACCCCTTGGGGATGTCCACTTGCCAGTGGGGAGCAGGCCCAAGCTGCAGTCAGACATCCTTAGCGCTGCTGAGGTGGGAGAGGCTCCTGCCACCACTGCTGTACTGGCAGCCGTCAGCCTGGCTTGTGGCTGAGCAGAACTCCCCCTGTGAGAGTGCACTGACCACCAGGGGGTAGCTCCTGCATTGAGTGTCTGCCCCCTGGTGGTCAGTGTGTGTCACAGTGACCAATCATTCCCAGTCATTCTGCTGTTAGGGTCAATTTGCATATTACCCTTTTATTATATAGGATGTTTCCATCTCTCTCTCCCTCTCCCTTCCTCTCTGAAATTAATAAAAATATATTTAAAAGAAACCTTGTTAAATAGATGGACAAATGTTTTTGTAACAAAGATTTTCTATCCTTAGGAGATAACATAAAAACAACATGCCTATCCCTTTACTAGTAGGTTTGGTAAGAATAGTTTCTTTGTGCAAATTGGCTTATTGAGCTTTAGGTGTTGGAGAAGAGGAGAAGGAACAAAAGAGCGATCCAACCTTAACTGTAGCTCCTGGGAAGAAAAGCCAGTTGCCTGTGTCTACGGGATCCAGACTATCTTCTAAAACGACTTGTCTGTGAGCTGAGTTGATGACCAGGATGTTATCCAAGGCCCAGCAGGCTTCATACACTTCACCCACACGAAGCTTTTCCTGCTTCCACTGAAACTGGACGTTCTCCCCTTTGGCGTGCTCAGGAAGGTAGAGGATGTGGATGATGGTGCTGACATTGGAAGGGGCCCTGGAACAGATGATGAGATGGGAATTAGTGGCACAGTTAAAGAACTTCCATCAACTTTGTTTCTTAATTAAGACTGCAGTTTCATTATCTTAAAAATACCATAGACAGTACAGATTAAATACTCATCATCCCACAGTCCTGAAATCTTTTAGTGTATGCTGAATACTAAGGAGTTCGTATTAAGTGATGACAGTTTAAATATTAAATGTCTTCAAGAAGTTTACTTTTAACACAGGACAGGACTAAGCTAGTGAAGAAGTCACTGAAGAGACAGTAGCACAGACTTTCATGGCGCCTCTAGAAAGTCACAGGGCATCCAGCACAGCTTATTTGATACTAAGAAGAAGAAAGGAGAAAAACTGTAACTTAATTTTGACTCTTACTCTGAAATTTTGCGTCTATTAGACAATTGCATGCTACATTCTATAATCAGTCTTTACATAATATTTTATTTCTACTAATCTGATACCTTTTTGTTTTACTTACATGAAATGTGAGATTTGCCATGAGAATTAAATGCTCTATAATTCTTTAAAATTTCATGCAGATCAATCTTTAAAAACTTAATATATTTAAAATTATTCTTATATTATATGTATTACAATGTAGGCCCTTCTGCTATATAGTAAAATATTTTTATTCAGCATTTTATTCTACCAACGTAGAAATCTGCTATAGTAAAGATTATTGCTTTAGCAAAAATTAAGTGTTACTAAATGCAAACTATTAGTGCCCTGAACTTACTATAACTCACTTTTAAAAGGACTATGGAAAAGACATATTTTTCACTCACCAAAGCAGCACATACATGTCTGCAAAATAATCAGCATAGGTTATAGATGGTGTACCTTATCTTCAGGGGTAATAAAATCCCCTTTCTTTTAAAAGATTTCATAATGACTATGTTTTTGGCTTCATAAAGAATTCAAAACGATGAAAATAATATATTTAGATTTAAGAAGTGATTGAAAGTATGTTCATTCTGGTCACCAAATGGAAAGGAAAATCTGCACTAATGTGTGTAACAGTTTGATGCATGACCTTAAATTGAAAATCTCATTTAGTAAAAAGCCAAATGGAATCAGCTGAATGTGATCTTTATGTGTTGTAATTAAACGTGTATGTGCATTCTCTATTTGTCATATCAAAGGTATGCAGTTGTTTTCCAGCAAGAAAAAGCTGCTACAATTTACCTAAATTATGACATACGAATATTACATAGAGAAAAGATGGAGGTGTGGTTAAAATTTCTAATATTTATGCTGCCTTGATTAAAGACACATAAATATTTCATGTGCATGATTTTCATAATAAGTACTAGAAGTCAGAAGGAATAACAAAATGTTCTGTGTAAAATTGGCATAGCATGCCAGAGCTCGGCTTAAACAAGTATCTCTAAATTATAGGTTATCCTGGCTCAGAGGAGGATCGTCTATTAAAATCTATGAATTAGAATCATTTTTCTCAGTTTTTGGTTAGACTAACACTTAGAAATGTAACATTTTTAAAATTCTGAAATACTACTAGAAACTTTGGATAGACTGGCTTACTGTTAAAGACTAAGAATCTAATATTTATTCCTTCCTCTAAACAAATCACTATTTTTCAACATGGAAATATGGTAAGGAAAATAGCATGTGAGATGGCGGCAGTTTAGGCAGACGTATACAGTGCCTTGTCCCAGAGCAGATAGGGAAAGCAGCTGAAACGAGTAGCTTCCAGCCCGAATTGGCAGTGGAGATCGAGCTGGGAGACAGCCTGCAGCTGGATAAGACAGAAGACTCCTGAGAGAGGTAAATTCAAGGCTTTGGGAAAGATATTTTACCAGACCTTAGCCCTGA
>PVJC01001360.1:0-95604 GCA_004026665.1 Murina feae
CCCTGCCTGGGTGATGGTGGGCGGGATAAAGGGAGGCCTGCCCCCTGGACAGCAGCCCACAAGTAGAGGTAAAGGTGGGTGTGGGGGAATTCTAGAGCCAGACAGCATTCCCTGGCCCCAACAGCCTATCTCTTGGTTGCCACATCGAGGACTCTGGTAAATTCCCTTCTTCCGTGTCAGCATGAAGATGAAAATCTCAACAGCCTGACAGAGAACAGAAAGACAAGTCGAGACCTGAGCATGTCTCCTGGCACTGAACCCTTTCCGCAGGGGCACCAGCCAGCATGCTAAGTACCAAGGGCCAGGGAAACGGAGAGGCCCAAAAGGGAAATGCGGCGAGAGGAGGACCGGAGGGTCAGCTGACCCAGACCTGTGCCCTCGCCTGGGGTGCTGGGAGCTGAACCCCACTGGCTGGGAGAACAGCCCCATGCTGGGGTGTTGCCCACTGGGAGTCCATCTTCCAGCCCAGAGGCTAGACCAAGGCCACAGAGACCCCAGTTCCTGAGAGGAGAGCCGGAGGCTGAGCATGCCCAGGCTGGAGTCAGTGCAGAACCTGGTCCAGCACCCTGAGAGGCCCCTGGGGAGGGAATACGAGCCCAGCTCCACTGCCCAGAAGCAACAGCTCATCTCACTGGTGCTGACTACAGTCAGGAAGCCTTCACCTGTCGGCTCTCCGACATGGTTCATTTTCTTACCTACACTCTCCCTGAAATGTCCACTCAGTCCTGCCTCAAAGCCATTTCCCTCAGAAAGGCTGGAGGACCGCACAACCCCTGAGAAATAATCTGACTTATATTCTAATCAATGACCTGTAGGCTTATCTGCTCACAGCAGAAAACAAAAGGACTGTGCTATTGGGTAAGCAGGAGCAAGTGACACCTCTGCCCCCAACCAGAGAGCACCCTCCACCTGGGCCACAGCCAGTTTGAGGGCCCGATGGAGAGGATCCCCTTCTGCTTTGGGGTGGGTGCCACAGGTGCACAGCAGGTGCCAAAAACCCAGCCTAGAGCATAAGGAATGGCTCCCAGGGTTGGAGAGTGACAGGAAGGGAGTAGGACCTGAGAACCAGCCACTATCAAGGTGACAAGTGTCTTGTCCACCTCTCCACACCTGACCTAGAACTCAGAATAGAATTGGACGAGCGCACACATCCCAGTCTGTGCCGGTGGTGCTGTCCTAAAGAGCTGGTGTCTGCAACACATATACCCACACGCATATGTGCATGCATACTGCACCCACACCCGCATCGCAGAAAGCTCAAGTGGGGAGGCATCACTCAGATGTCATGATGCTGAGGGAACTTCCCAGTAACTCAATGGAAGATTTGTTGAACAAGCATCTGAAACTTCTACTCCAGCCCAGCCAGCATGGCTCAGTGGTTGAGGGTCAACCTGTGAATCAGGAGGTCACGGTTCAATTCCCACTGCCTGGATTGTGGGCTCAATCCCCAGTGGTGGGCCTGTAGGAGGCAGCTGATCAATGATTTTCTCTCGCATTGATGTTTCTCTCTCTCTCTCTCCCCCTTCCTCTCTGAAATCAATAACAACATATTAAAAAAAAACACACACACACACAAAAAAAAACACCTGAGCTTCTGTCAGCCCTCACACTTAGAGTTGCCCTCTCTCATGCACACACAGGACATCCCACGCACTGAGGTTCCCCTGGGGCAGGACAGACAGGAGGACCTTCCACTCAAAGAGCTGCCTCCCCCTTCGGGGGCTACTGGGCATGGAGAAGCTGCAGGACCTAAGGCTCTGCATCAGCCCTGGAACGGGTCCTGTAGTGAGAGCCCAAGGGCAATGTGCCCCAGGGTGGGATGGCGGTGAGGCCAATCCCCACCCACATGGAGAGAGACTGCAGTGGTGGGATAGGGCTGCAGCAGCCTTTCGGATTCAGTCAGACCCTGCTTCTGCTCTTGCTGCCAGGCAGCCAGGCTTTGCCTGCCCTCCCACATCCCCACCCTCCATGCCCAGGACTGTGGGCGCCCACCTCTGTGAGCAGTGAGTGCCCAGGAGAGACAATCTGCACATCCCTCACACAAGGACAAGGCAGGGGCACCAATGTGGCTGCCAACACTTCTCAATTCCTTGAAGTCAGTTCTCAAAAGGGAAGGGACAGAAAGGTAGACGTTAGATGTTAAAGTGATTAAAGGTGGGTGAGGTCACGGGGGAAAGGACACACTCCAAGCGACTGACCGAAGGCTGTACACATTATAAAGCACAGCCCTGCGGGGAGGCTCACTGACCCTCGGGCTGCATCACCCCACAGGAGCCCAACACAGCACTGCCTCGCTGGGTGCAAGCCTCACCCGACACTTATCCCACACACAACGCGCTGCGCTCCAGGAGCACGAGGTCAGAGGACCAGAGCTGTCAATTCCCAAGGACAATGCCGTCGCATCTCCCTCCAGGCCCAGAGGCAGGGCAGACGGCCCGCGGGGATGGCTGCTGTCCAAGACTCCAGCGAGAACGGGTTGGACGCACCGCACCGGGTCACCCTGCGCTGAGCCCGGGGCGACACTTGGTGCTCCCCAAGGCCAGCACTCGGGAAGCTCACCCACCTAAGCCACTGGGCTCCCTCCCGCGACGCTCCGACGCCCGCGCGCCCCCAGAGGAGTCCCCGTCGGGCCGCACCTACCGTAGCGGCTCGGCTCACGTCCGTAGTGCAGAATGGGCAGCGCGTCCACCCGCGGCGGCTCCGGGGCAGCGGCGGGGTCGGGATTCTCCGCTCCGCCCCCCGCGGGGGTCACCAAGAAACGCTGGGACATGGTGGCCTCCGGTCCCGGGCGCCGGGAAGGCTGCGGAACCAGAGCCGGGCCTGTACCGGGGAAGGCAGGTGGGGGCGGAGCGGGGCGGGGGGCGGAGCAGAGGTGGGGGAGGGCGGGCAGGGGCAGGGCGGAGGTGGGGGCGGGGCGCAGCCGGCCCGAGGAGGCCGTCGAGGGACTCTGCGGGTTCAGGCTCCCGGGAGGAGCCGGGAGCGTCGCCAGGGGCGGGGGCACCGGGGAAAATCTTGGTTTGATGCCAGTCCTGTTCCTTGCGAGCAACCTCGGGGGTCGCGCTGCAAGATCTTGGAGACCCCATCCCATCCCAGGCGTCAAGGGTCAGCGAACCAGGGCCTGGTGCAGGAGAGGGACAGGCAATGGGACGCCGCAGATGTTTGGTTGGGGAGGCCATCAACCCCAGCACCTGGATGCCGGCCTGGGACCACTGACCACGCCCAATGAGAGCAGATACTAATGATCCAGGTGTGTTGGGGGGCGGGAAGGGGGAAGGGGCGTCAGTCCCTGGAGTCTGGGAGAGGTATGCTCAGGACAGTGGAGAGCAGGGAGGGTGAGGTGAGACTGGGGGCTCCGGGAGGGGGTGGGAACCAATGGACAAGGAAACCTGGGTGAGAATCAGCCACTCTGTTTATGGGCTCCTACAACCAGGGCTTAGTATCTCCATACAGTTGTTACCACTGTGTATTTATCACTTAGCACTTTACAACATGCAGCGTGGTCTGCACACTTATGCATTCAACAAGTATTTATTAGTGCCTGGCTGTACCAGGCCCTGTGGCTGACATAGGAAGGCAGAAATCCCTGAAGCATACATTCTAGAGCCTTGGCGGAGATCAGAGCTCTGATTGAGAAGCAAACAAGAAGAGATCTGGGAGGGGTGAAATTGTGAAAGGGGTCAGTTTAGAAGGGCCCCAGGAGGAGATGACATCAGAGCAATGACCTAAAGGAGGGCGTGGTCAGTTGTGTATAGCTTCAGTTCATTCACCTTATGGTTTCTGATGGCTGCTCCTGGCCCACCTGTCACATCTGTATTCCAGTAGTGGAGAAAGAAAACAGAGGAAGGGCAGTTAGCTCTCTTCCCAGGACCCAACCCAGAAATCGCATACAGCATCTTTGCCTGACCCATTGGCCAGAACTTAGTCACGTGACCACAGCTGCCTGTGAAGAAGGCTGGGAAATGTGCCTACACTAATGTTTGGAAGGACTCTGTTAATAAGGAAGAATGAGAGGTTAGGTATTAGGGGCACAACAAACACAAGAGAAAAGATCCAGGGAGGATGGAATCCAGGGAGAGAATCATTGATCAGCTGGAGGATGAGGACTCCTTCTTGCACCCACCCTCTCATTATTCAAAAACTGACCTTCATTATGTCTCAGTAAATGAAAACACTGAAGATTATATATTTTCCTTTGAAAACAGCATTGGCCTCCTCTCTTAGGCCAATATTCTCTGGGTATTCTCTCCATGTCATTATTTTCTACATAGCCTGTAATTATAGTTTTAATTTCTCCCACTATAACCTTTTTATAGCCTCCACTTTTTAAATTATACACACATATATAATTATATACACATATATCTATATTCTAATCTAATAAGAGAAATATGCAAATTAACCATCACTCCAAAGACACCTAAGCCACACCCACCAGCCAAGCCATACCCACCAGCCAATCAGAGTGGCTGTATGCAAATTAACCCAGCCAAGATGGTGGCCGGCAGCCACGGAGCTAGAGCAAACAGGAGGCTTCCATTGCACCAGCAATGGAGTTGAAACTGCCTGCTAGGCCAGCTGGGCCTCTGCTCAAGGCAACAATGTTTTAATTTATAGAAGCCACGGAGCTGAAGCAAACAAGCTTTGTTGCCTGCTAGGCCTTCACTCAAGGCAACAAAGTTTCAATTATAGAAGATAAATAAACCCCAGAAACCTGATTCCAGCCAGCCTCACTGGGACGTTGGGTCAGTGGGAGTTGTGAGTAGCCTGAGAACGGCCCTCAGCTCCTCACCGAGGCTGGCCACACCCCCATGGGGTGAGGGTCCTTACTGGGGGGCTTGGCCAGCCTGTAAACAGCCATCAGCCCCTCACCCAGGCTGGCCAGGCACGCCAGCAGGTGGACATCCCCCAAGGGGTCCCAGACTGTGAGAGGGCACAGACCAGGCTGAGGGACCCCCCCTGAGTGCACAAATTTTTGTGCACCAGGCCCCTAGTGTATAAATAAAAGCCTAAGCAACCATTATGACCTTTCAACCTAACAACCAATTAACTGGTTGCTATGACATGCACTGATCACCAGGGGCAGACACTCAATGCAGGAGCTGCCCCCTGGTGGTCAGTGCACTCTCACAGCTAACCTCCTATGGTCCCTCCCCCTCCCCCTCTTCCCCTCCCCCCCCCCCATGTGCTGCCATGATCAGCCTGATGGGGACTGGGCTAAGCAGCCCCCATGGGCCCCAATCACCAGCCAGGCCAAGGAACCTCACCCATGCATGAATTCATGCACTGGGCCTCTAATACTTGTTAACTGAGGTCTATTGTACCAATAGTAGGAGTCATCATCCCTTGAGGGAGTCCATAGGTTCTGGCAAATTTGTGCAGCAAAACACAGAGCACAGCCAGTCACCCCTGTACCCCTAGCACAGTCAAGTTTCTCTCCCTACCTTCATTTCCAGCATGTCCCATAAGTGGCACCCATCATATAATATGTAGCTTTTTTAGTCTTAGCCTGGAAAAATTTA
This sequence comes from Murina feae, assembly GCA_004026665.1. Taxonomy (NCBI): domain Eukaryota; kingdom Metazoa; phylum Chordata; class Mammalia; order Chiroptera; family Vespertilionidae; genus Murina; species Murina feae. Next base: position 5,520 of record PVJC01001360.1, read on the forward strand.
CTTTTATTTTAAGTTTGCTCTTTGTTGTTGGTTTTTTAAAAGATTTTTTAAAATTGATTTTCAGAGAGGAAGGAAGAGGAAGAGAGAGAGAGAGAAACATTGATGTGAGAGCAGAACATGGATCTGCTGTCTCCTGAATGACCCCTACCGGGGATCAAGCTGGCAACCCAGGCATAGGCCATGACTGGGAATTGAACCAGCAACCTTTTGGTGCACTGGACAATGCCCAACCAACTGAGTCACACCAGTCAGGGCAAGTCTGGAAAAATTTAAAGCTGATGTTAAAAGTGCCTGCCCTGGCTACAAAAACCTCCTAGGAGAGTCTAACTTCCAGGGGCAACACTAGCCAGGGGCAACACACGCTCATCCCTCTGTTCTTAGTTGTCCTGTTTAACCTGCTTCTGGGGACAGCAACACCGGTGCTGAGTGTGGGGTCCCTCCCTCTGAACAGAAAGGCCTTTACTCTCACACACTTGGAGGTTTCATTTAGGAAGGAGACAGACTTCCTTTTCAGGTTGAGGCCACCTTGTTTGCAAGAGCCTTTTCACCTGGCCTCTCACTGCTTCCTGAATTGATAGAAGACCTGACCCCACAGCGCCCCAGAAGGACAGGCTCAGGGTTGAGTGTTTATGGTAATGTGCTTCCCTCAGGACATAAAGCCCCTGCTGGTGTTGGTGCCCCTAACCCAGGTCAGGGGCACCTGCTGATCAGCCCCCTCCTGCCTCAGCACTTCTCCTTTGGACAAAGGCAGCTGCCTGTGCCCTCCAGTCTCTGGGCCCTTCTGTGTCATTTCCTGCTTTACTCCAGCACAGTGTGCAATGCCTCTAAATTCATAAATTAATGTAGAATGATGGACGGATGATGGAGAGATAGTAGATGGATGGTGGATGGAAGGAGGGAGGGATGAATGGTAGATGAAAGAATGCTGGGTGGATGGTGAGTGGATGGATGGATGGGTGGTGGATAGATGACAAATGGATGAATAATAGGTATAGTCGCCACTCAGTAAATGTTCATTCTCTTCCTTTTCTTCTAGTAAGTATCAAAATTGCTGGACAAACAGTAGCAATTTTGCCATCCCAAGCTGCCTTTTGGGATATTAATTTTAAGCTGTTTATTAATAAGCAAAAGACTCTCCTCCTTTCCTGCCCAAGAGATTCAGACAGAGAAACCTGTTTCAGGAAGGAGATCTTAGCATGTCATTTAGCCTAATTTTAATTAAGTACGATAAAGAGAGGGCTTCAGGCAGGTAGCTAAACAGCCTGTTTCTGAGTCCCCTAGAAAGGATTTTCCTGCCAAGTGTGTTCTGCTCTCTCTCAACTACCTGTAAATGGCCCATTCTCACTTCTGACATCTATACCTACCTATTCCCCTCCTTTCTCCTTTGTCCAAAATGTGTTATATACCAATGTTGCTTCACTGACTTTGGCCTCTTCATGCTCACGGGAATTCCTCCGGCACTCGTATTAAAACCATGATTACCACCCCTCATCTGCCTCTGTTAACTGGAGTATTAGCCCAGCCAGAGGAACTTAGAAAGCGGGAGGAAAAGTATTGACATTGTTTAGCCTCCCACAACTCTGTGGCTCTCAGGCTTCAGTTCCACATCTCTACCTTGAGTTCTGGGCTGAGGTAAGACAGTGCAACCACCTTGGGGAGGTTAGTCTAGAGGAGGAGGGAGAGAGAGAAAGGTCAGGAGCCAGGCACATGGGAGAGTGGAATGTGGCAGGTTTCATTGGTTGAGATGCCAGGCCTGGCCCCAGTGGTGGGCTGACTGGGATCCACGGGGCTGGATGGAAACCAAAGCAAGGGGCTGGGGGAGACCACACAGGATCACACGAGGGCAGGTTGTGGCAGGTGGAGGGGAGCCCCTTTGCCTTTCATCTCCATGGCCATCCCTCCTGTCATTCGACTGTGCTGGGGAAGCCCAGGCTGGTCCAGGTGCCCACACTCTCAGGAAGGATCCAGCAGGTTCAGATACTTTGCGCCCATCTCTGTAGCCCCTCCCCCTTTTTGCTGGGTGTAAGTGTGGGCAGGTGATAAGGGTCTGGCCGATGAGCTGTGGGGTAGGTGTGGGAGAAGAGGGTTGGGGAAAGGGAAACATTGCTGAGAATGGTTTCTGAAAAGCCAGGGGAGGAGGTGACAGACACAGTGGCCGTTTTTGACCTCAGGCCTGTGGCAGAGGCATAGGGACCCCTGTGCCTGGGTGTGGGGTCTGCCCGCTGCACTCTGTGGCCAGTGCTGTGTTAGGTGGCCCTGGTCCTTGTCTGGGCTCATTTAGCAATGGTGTCTGGTGCTGTGGCAGGTCTAGTTGGCCTCAGACAGGACTGTCCTGGTTCTGAGGTCAATCTCAGGAGGTCGCAGGATCAGAATACTCACAAACCCCCATGGAAGACACTTCTGCCTCTGCTGACTGGAGGCCCCAGTCTCAACCCTGGCCATGTTGCTTCTCTGTCATTGGGACAGCCCTTGACCAAGGACCCCTCCTTTCGGCGAGACCTGCTCCACTTAGGACATGGAAACATGGAAACTTGGGCCACCCGACCCGCTGCCTCACTCACCACAGTGACACGATCCCTGGGGCTCCCCCGGCCCCTCCCTCCCCTGAGAGGTCGGGTTTCCAGGGCTGGGCATCTGAGCCTGCTCTAGCGAGGGGTGCTGAGGTGATCCTGGCCCCGAGCCTCCTCAAGATGCTTCCCATGGTTTGCTGGGCACGCCTGTGGCCCTCAAACCTCTAAGTGCTGCAAACTCCAGTTAGCTCTGCCTCTCGTACTGAATGGTTTGGGCACTGCCCACAGGTGCACAGTCTGAATCTCCAAGGCTTCTCACGTAGCAGCCAGCCTGCTCTTTGAGAAGGTCTAAGAATACACTCAGTACATGCAATCTACTTCCCACCGATACCATTGTAATGAACCCAGTTATTAATTAACAGGAAAGGGGCAAAGGGAAGGCCAGATAATATAGGCAGGCCATTTACGTAGCTTTGCCAGAAAGCTGCAATTTAAAAGATGTTTTAAAATGTTTTTATTGACATTAGAGAGAGAGGAGGGGAGAGGGAGAGATAGAAATATCGATGAGAGAGAAATATCGATCAGCTTCCTCCCACATGTCTCTATTGGGGATTGAGCTCCCATGCTGGGCATGTGCCCTGACTGGGAATTGAACTGACAATGGGTTGTCAGTTCCATTGAACTGACAATTGAACTTGATGCATGGGTTGACACTAACCATGGAGCAACACTGGCTGGGCCAGAAAGCTGCAATTTAGATGCATGCCCAGTAAAGTCTGAGTGAAACAGAGAAGGCACTTACCTATCAGTCACACCTGGGAACAGGTCCTCGGCCAGAGGAGGTGCGGCCACTGCGGGTGCAGGGGGATTTAAGATGCTGAAGTTTCCAGACAGGAGCTCTCTCTCTTGCCTCTTGCTCTAACTTGACTCCGGCCTTCGGGACTATCACGCTTTGCATTCCCACACTTGGATCACGGCCATGTGGATCCCCCACACAACAGACTAATGGGCTGCAGCCAGCCTGATGCCACAGCAGACCTAGCTCCATGTGGAACAGAAAGTCTGGACACTGGCTTTGCTTCTAGCTCTGCTGGGAAATGGGACTTTGCAAACCCAGAGATGTAATTCCACGCAAATAAAAATCACCCATTCTCGCCCTGACCTGTTTGGCTCAGTGGATAGAGCGTCGGCCTGCAGACTCAAGGGTCCCGGGTTCAATTCCGGTCAAGGGCATGTACTGTGGGTGCGGGCACATCCCCAATAGGGAGTGTGCAGGAGGCAGCTGATTGGTGTTTCTGACTCTCTATCCCTCTCCTTTCCTCTCTGTAAAAAATCAATAAAATATATTTTTTAAAAAACATTTTTTAAATCACCCATTCTCCCTGCAAGCTCAGAAAATTATTTTTCTTGAGCTATTGTAAAGATCTGACCCCAAGCACCCATTGGGGGAGGGGATCCCCCACTTCCACCAGTGGACACCCCACTTCCACACTATCATTCATTCACCCATCCATCCATCCATCCACCTACCCATCCATCGCCACCATAAATATCTACCCATCCACCACCATCATCCATCCATTCCACCCTCCATTATCCATAATTCATCTATCCATTTGTCCATCACTCATCTATCCATCCTCACACCACCCATCTATCACCCACTCACCATCCATCTGTCATCCCCCCACCATCATCCATATCTATCAGTCATCCATCCATGATATAAGGACATGCAGAGAATGAGCTTGCTGCACAGGGCTGGAGACACAAATGGGAGCCCCCTGTGGGGCTCTCCTGAGGTGCCTGCTCCAGGAGGAAGGTGAGAGGAGCCGTGTGTAAGGGCCCCAGGCAAGGGCACAGTCATGTGGTGGGCAGTACAGGGGGGACGGAGCATAGGCCCCACAGTGGGGGCCACCCTGCCCATCAAGTCAAAGATGAGCATTCAGATCAGTCAAGAAAAGGTGCAGCAGGTGTTCATGCAGAGAGGCTGAGGCCCAGGGTCCCTACACCTCTGCCACAGGCCTGCGGGAAAACCTCCAGGCAGGGAGCCTGCTTGGTGAGGTCCTTCTGCCACTGGGTCAGATGCACAGGTGGACCCCAGGCCCCAGGGACTCTGGTGTGAGTGGTCAGGATTTACAGCCCTCCCCTTGGCGTTGCCCACGCCCTGAATACCTGTGTGCCCCCTCCCTCCCTTCTGCTCTGAGGTCTCCATGAACAGCGGGTGCAAGTTCCTTCTAGGCTCAGCGCTCTGCTCATCTCTAAAAAGCAGCTGCACCCCAATCCGCAGCAATACTCCCTTTCCCCCCCTCCCCCTCATCTTGCTGACATCCCTGAGCCAGGGCCCATTTCATGCTCGGCTGACCCCAGGAGGAAACAGGAGCAGAGAGACGGAGCGGCCTGCCCAGGGCCTCCTGGAGGGGTGAACCGGGGTGACCCAGGGCGAACCGAGATAAGCAGGGGTGCGCCAGGGTGCTGAGCCGCCCCCTGTTTGCAAGGTCTCGCAGCCCGTGGCGTTGCCCCGAGGTGTGCAACCCAGCCCGGGGGTGCCCCCTGCTGGCCACCACGCGCACAACCAGGCTGGGCCAGGGCTGCGGAGTGGGCGTGGCTTGAGATACCCTCATTGGCCCCCACAAGGAATGTGGGTCCTGGCGGCCACATCGGCGCTCAGCGAGGTTCTCCTAAGCTGTGGCGCCATCACCCACAGCAGTGATGGCAGGTTGGCGTCAAGGAGCACTCCTGCCGCACTGGGCAGGCGCTGAGGTGCACACCTGCTCCGGTAAGGTGCACACCTGCCGGTGCTGACACCTCCCACCATCCACGGGGAGTGGGGGTGGGGACGTGCTGGGCAGTATGTTTTCTTTCTTCACCGCATGTGAAATGATGGTGAGCCTGCGGTTTACGCGATCTTTGGTCTCTGAAGTGGGCAGGCCCGAGTGGGCACCGAATACTGTGATTATCCCCTTTAATCTAGGGGACCTGCTGAGGACGCAGGGCCTGCAGGCTCTCCCGCCAGCCTCACCACTCCCGGGTGTGGGGAGGAGGGCTGCGGGAGGGCCGAAGGTCCCGACTCAGACCCGGCAGAAAGGGAGCCGCTGAATGGTCTGCGCAGCAGCACTCACAAAGGTCAGCAAAGGTCTTGACCCAGTACCTGAGTCCTGGGCTTGTAGACTCCGGGCGCTCCTGGGAGCTGGCAGTGGGGCCTCTCAGGCCCAAGGCCATGGGCAGGGGTGATGGAGGGAGGCGATCTTCCTTTTGCCCTAATGTCAGCGTAACGGGGAGGAGTTAATGCTTTTGATCCTACCGTTTCACCAAGTGGAAGCAACTCCCTCTAGTGGTATAGAGGGGCTGCTATCTGTGCACCCTGCCTCTCCCACTCTCCCCAACCTCCCCCCACAGTGATGAAGAGGTGGGGGCAGCAGAACCTCAGGCAGGGAGCCCCCAGCCCAGAAGCTCCCCGGGTTGTCTGCTGCAGCAGGAGCTTTAAAAAGAGCCCACACTGGCCAGCCAGCCAGAGGAGCGTGAGCTAGGAGCACACAGCATTATTTATAGAACAAAAATGGGCAGCAGCCCCTCCCCTCAGAGGCAAGGCTCAGGTGAGTGAAGGATCATCAGACCAGGTGCACGTGACCCTTAAACAGCAGGTAGGTGAGGAGTGTTCCCTGGCATGGGAACATGTTCATTACAGGAGTTCAAGGGGGAAGCAGACGGTAAAGCCAGCGTCCAGCACAATCCCTATTTTGACGATTAAATAAATAAAGCACTTGGCCCGACACAAGACAGGCGACAGGAACTCAGCCACCGCCTTGCTGTCCAGGGTCCCAGGGCTGAGCTAGCCTGTCCTCCCAGGAGGTCCCACAGGGCGAGGCGAAGCGAGGGAGGCAGAGTGTGTGCTGATGGCCTAACAGAAACCCTCTGCCAAAATGTGGGCTGAGGCGATGGTCCTGGGGTGGGGTCCTAAGATGCCAGCAGCACTCAGCAGCTCACAGGAGCCAGAGTGGTTCATGCCACCCAGGACCAGCTCACACTGCTGCACAGCCTCCTCTCTGTGTGTCTCGGCCTCTACGCTGGTGATGCCTGCCTGACCCCTGCGTGATAGCTACACGTGATCCAAAAGGCGACCGCCCCTCGTGAGCCCACGTGACCGATACCTGAGGAGGACTCATGGAGCAGCCACGAACAAGGCCTGTTATTCAGGGGGTGGTGCTTGGGATTAAAGGGACCAGCTGTACATCCTCAGCTGCTAAAAAGCAGGTGGCTCTTAGCACCTGGCAGAGGCTTCGCAGAGCAATGTTAGTATTCGCCGATGACAGTGGCTTATGGAAATGTCCCTCTGGAAAGCAAACTCCTCCTCAGACTTCCTCTGGGAACTGACCCCTCCTTTGGGGCCCCCTTCTTTTCTCTGGTCCCCCATCTAAAGTGGCCCCCTGTTCTTGTCATCTCAACTCCCAGCCAGGGTGATTGGCCGGAGAGGAGGGGGGTGCTGGTGACCACAGTAAGGTGGCAGCATCCTCCTGGGGTCTCCAGCTGGCAGAGGCTCAGCCTTTCCTGGGGTCTGTATTGGGGGGGATTCTACCCCCAGGGTCTTCTCTGTGTCTCCCTCCACCCCGCCACCCCCACTCTACTCTGTTCCTGCTGTGGAGGTGGCAGCCCCTATTTGGCCCCAAACTCTATAACTGTCTCTTAAAAAATTTTTTTTTAAATTGATTCCAAAGAGGAATGGAGAAGGAGAGAGAGAAAGAAACACCAATGACGAGAAAGAACCATTAATCGACCACCTCCTTCATGCGCTCCCACTGGGGATGGAGCCCACAACCCAGGTATATGCCCTGACTGGGAATCGAACCATGTCCAACCTGCTTCATAGGTTGACACTCAACCATTGAGCCACACCGGCTGGGCTGTGACAGCCTCTTGGTGGATGCTGCCCAGAACCCACTGGCAGAGTCTCTGGGAAATGAGGTCCCCGAGTCCCTGAGTAAAGGGCTCAGAAGGGAAAGTGCCAGCAGAACACCCTGGGTGCTTCATCCTTGGACCTCTGTGAACACCCTTCCCAGTTTAACCATGGGAGCCGATGCTTCAGCAACAGTGCACCCCCCACCCATGCAAATGGGGACGCCCTCTTATCCCTGTCTGGGTGTCCAAAGTTCTGCCGGCTATCGATCGCCTCCGGATGATGTCTCCTCACCTGTCCCAGGCACGTGCCTTGGATTACAGATTCTACTATAACATTAGCAACACCCACACATTTATGTGCAATGTGAGGGAGACAGAGCTGGGAGGAAGTGACCATTGAACAGAGAGATCCCCAGCATGACGACAGGGAAATCTGTATGACACACCCCCTCTCCAGCGGGCACCTTGCCTGGGGTTTGCTTAGCCTGTCCTTCCTCTACTCTTTGTCACTGTATTCTGATTGTATCAGAGCTCAGCAGCACAGAGTCCTGACTTGGCAGGTGACCCATCCATCATATCCGAATGGTCTCAGTCATTGGGATCCTGCCTGCATTGGCTGCTGAAACTTTCTCCTCACGTCCCCTCTGGATGTGCTAAGAGGCACCTTGGAGACTGCCTGTATTGTAGACATATGCCTTGCTGTGACTGAGTTGCGTCCCCCTAATTCATATTGAGGCCCTGACCCCTGGTGCGGCTATATTTAGGGATGAGGCCTGTAAGGTGGTAATTAGGGTTAAATGAGGTCACAAGGGTGGGGCCCTGATCTGATATGATTGGTCTCCTTATAGGAAGGGATTACCTATCAGTCTCCAGAACTGTGAGGACAAATGTCTGTTTTCTTTTAAAATATTTTCTATTGATTTCAGAGAGGAAAGGAGAAGGAGAGAGAGATAAAAACATCATTGATCAGCTGCCTCCTGTACACCCCCTACTGGGGATCGAGCCCACAACCCAGGCATGTGCCCTTCGTCAGAATCGAACCTGGGACCCTTCAGTCCACAAGCCGACACTTTATCTACTGAGACAAACTTAGGGCGAAAATGTCTGTTTTTTAAGACACCCATGTGCACGGTGCAGCCTGACAGTCCCCTCACCCCTTGTGTCCTTGAGTGATAGCTCCAGCCAGCTGCTGGGTGGGTGCAGGCAGAGCAGCCAAGAGGTCCCTGTAGGGGGTGTCCCTGTAGAGGGTTCTCTCCCAGAGTTGCAGGGATGGGCACTTTGCAGTGGGCACTAGGAGCAGCAATCAGAGCCGTGACACTCTGTTGCTGCTGCCCCATGGCACCTGGAGACAGGTCCCCACACTTTCACTGGATCTTCCTTTCCGTCACTGGACTTGCCAGTTTTATTACAGAGCCCCTTTGGTCCCCACCAGGCTGCCTCTGAAGATTCCTCAGGACTCCGTGTGGCTCAGAGCTTGGCCTTCTCAGCCCCCGCCTCTACGGGCCCCCCTGCTGGGACAAACTGCAGGCCTCCTGGGGGCCCACCCCTGGGCACACCTCCTGCTTACTTTGGGCTTGGAGGCAGCTGCTTTGCCAAGGGAACTGGTGTCCTCTCAACACTCACGTGAGCGGGAATGGGGGCCAGGGGATTCCCCAGGCCCTTCCTGGCCCATCTAATCTGCCCCCTGTGTGGCCAGGATCATCTGCATCAGGGTTTGCACTTCTTGAGCTGCATGTGGTGGGGGAGACTGGGACTCTGAGTTAGGGTGGTGTCTGGGAGGGAGGGGTCCTGAGGCCAAATGTGGATGAAAAAAATGAAACAGGGTATGGGCAGGTTATAAAGTGTCAATGGGAGAGAAAAGGGGACATGTGCAATACTTTCAACAATAAAGATTTTAAAATCAATAAGAAAAAAGGGGTTTTTGGAAAACAACCTCACAGGGTGATCGGGTCATAAATCTCTACCTGGGCAGGTCATGCTAGGTAGTTACACCGCAGGCATATAACGTTTTAATGAAGTGTTTATCTTTGCCTTGAGCCCTGTCCATTGTTTCTGTACATCTAGGTTAACACACCTTTGAAATGAGTCCTGTTACCTATCCTGTAGCCAATCCCCGCCTCGCTTTCTCCCACTTCCCTATAATTTTCCTTACATTCCCTCCTTAATTTCAAATTCGTAAAAGAACCTGCAGGTGTGGTGAAGGCCAGAGGCAGGGGCTGGGTGGAGGTGGGCAAAGAGGAGGAAAACGGGCGATATCTGTAATAGTGTCAACAATTATAAAAACAATAAAATAAAAAGCTGCAAAACTCGTCTTCTCAGGGTGAGCATTTGAGATCTTGCTCCCCTGCACATGTCATCAATTTGACTCAGACAAACTTGTATAAAAACTCTGTACATAAGAAATAACAGGAAAAAAAAGAACCAACAAAACAAAACAGAAAACCTCTGTACAGGTTTGGACATTTCTTACGTCAACACATGTGAACCAGAAGGGACATGGCTTCAGGGGCTGACTCCAGGCAGAGCTCTGCAGGGGCCAGAGGAGCAGACCACACCTGATCCTGGAACGTAACTGCACAGGGCCATCTGATCATAAATTCCTAAGGAGCTGGTCATGGTAGGTAGTCACACCCCAGACACATAGCTTCTTCAGTAAAAGGTTCAACTTCGCCTTAAGACAGCCTTGTCCCTGGCTCTTGTGCATCTACGTTAACACACCTTTGAAATACGGGAAGTAACACCTCCAAGGGGGCATTAACCCTAAGAGAGCAGCCTCTTGCTAGCTATCGTGTAAACCCAATCCCCGCCTTGCTTTCTCTCACCTTCATGTAATCTTTCCTAAGTTCCCTCCTTAAGTCCAAATGCATAAGGGAAGTTGCAAAACTAGCATTCTTCAGAGCATCTGAGGTCTTGCTCCCCTGCATATATCATCAGTTGGGCTCACATATATTTTACAAAAATTCTCTACAGATTTGGATGCTTCTTACAACCACATGGGGGAGGCTGTAGGGGCCATAGGAGGTGAGAAGAAGGGAGGGGGATAGGGGGAGGATAGGGTGAGGGGAGGGGAAGGCAGAGCAGTGGTCTGGCTTTCCCCCCTCTGTGGGCCCCTGATGAGCCCCGCCTCCCTGTAGAGGGAGAGCAGGGAGGCTCCTGACCCTGAGAAAGTCAGGGCTCATGCCCCTTGCTCAGGGGCTCAGCTGAGACCTAGAGGGATGGGTTCCCCATGCTGTTTCTCTCCAGCTCCTGCCCCCTAGGACTTCAGGGTGGGTGGGGGTCAGCCCTGCTCCCCTCTAGTCTGTGAACCTGCCTTTCCCAAACCACAGTACCCTCCTGCCCCTCCTCCTTTCGATGACCTCAGACCTCTGACCCAGGCCTCTCCTCTAAAGACTCTGGTCAGGTCTCCACCCTGCTCCTCCTTGTTCCTAGAGCTGACTCAGACCTCTAGCCAGTGACCTTGCCCTCTGAACCTTGGCCCCCATCCAAGACCACACCCATGCCTGGCACTATCTGCCCAGTATCCAAACTGACCCCCAGCCCCAGAATCTGGGGTTGCTTAACCAAGGCCTGCCCTGGTTAGTGCCCAGGGCCCTGAGCCCCTCTCCCCCAGCCTGGTCTGCTTGCCCTGAGGACAAGGTCAGCCTCCTGGACAACCTGGGTCTCCCACCACAGGCCCCACAGCCCAGGCTGAGCTCCCCGTGACCCTTAACTTTGCCCCACTGCCCTCACCTGTCCTCAAGCTCTGGGCCATCCTAGCACCACCCTTAGGCCAGAGGAGCCGGGCAGGGGTCTTTATGACCCCTTCCTCCAAATTTCCTGGTTCCTCTCTAGGCCAGCCCCAAGTCTCTCTCCCCTCCTCATCAGACCCTCTGTCCCTCACAAAGGCCTCTGGGAGCTTGGGGGCTCCTGTTTTACTTCCTTTGCCTTCCTCAGCTCAGCCTCTCAATGAGCTCCATACTCCTGACATCCAACATTACTACTGCTGACCACCTTTCAAGATTCTGTGTGAGCCCTTCCCCTCCAGGCACCCCTCTCCAAGGCCCCTCCCCTCCATGAACCCCTCCTTTTTCTCTCCATCAGCTCTTCTCCACTCCCCATCTCTACCTCCAGCTGGAAAGTCAGGTGGGAGAGCTTGTTGCATATTCTCCTTCCCTGTCCCAGCAACTCTTCTGAAAAAATGAACTTTGTTTACATGAGTTCTTGGGGGATGTATGTGGTTTAATTTAGGAAGTAATATCCTAGTCAGAACTTTCTTAGCTTTCTTACTCTCTTCATTCAATTATTTTTGTCAGATCCTCTGGGCTTCTAGCCCAGGACATTCCCGAAGCCTCCCATCTCCCCACCCAGGTGCCTCCAGCTCTGCATCCTTCAGCAGCTGTGGCAGACCCACGACGGGACACCCCATACCTGTATGGGACAACTGCATCCTGAGTAGTGCTGCCAAGTGTGGTTCTTTGTAGCCCACTCTCCTTCATTCTCTAGGCTTCAATTTCAGGCCTCTCTTCTTGGTACCCACACAAGCACACACATGTACCCACACATGATGGCAGATGTACTGATGGCTGCATTCTTACTGTGTCCTCAGGTGGTCTTTCCCCTGTGCATGCAAACCTCACATCTCTCTCAGTTGTGACTTATTTTAAAGGTGTGTTAACTTAGATGCACAGAAACAATGGACTTGCTTAAGGCAAAGATAAAACATTTTACTAAAAAAAAAAAGTTATATGCCTGGGGTGTGACTACCCACCATGACCTGCCCAGTTGTGGGTTTATAGTTTATTACAGCACCCTTTTATGTCCACACACAGCTCCTGCCAACAATGGGGTTCTGATCCTGAGGGGGCACTGCTGGTCTTCCCAGCCAGCTCTGCCCAGGGCACAGAAGAAATGTATATATGCCAGGTACTGGGCCTTGACAGGTGGACTCCCTCAGACCTGCTCTGTGTGGTTGGTCTGTGTGCACCTGACATCTCCTCTGGCACTCAGATTGGGTGTGGTTAGGTGGGGAGCCCTGCCCCCATGGAGGGTCTAGGGCCCCTAGGAAGGAGGGTAAGTGGAGGAGGGCAGCCCCAGGACTGGACCCATTGAGCTCCTTCTGCTTGGCCTGAGGAAGGATTCTGAGCATCTCTGAGAAGCTGGGATACAAGAGGTGCTGACCTTTGGGGGCTGGGAAGATGCTGGGGCTGCTCTGAAGCAAGAGTGGGGGGTGGGACCAGGAGTTTTGGGAAGAAGGGGCTTGGACTGGGAGAAGCAGGGTCCCACGTGGAATGCTGTGTGGGGGGGTCCCCCAAAGGGGCTGAAGGTGCAAAGGCTGGGTTCTCATGGTGATGTTGGTGGCAAAAGGGCACCAGTTGTTATCGGCCAAGTTGGACTTCAGTTCTTGAGTTCTGGCTATGAGAGCGTTTAGAGCCATAAGAGAAAGTTTATTTAGAAACTTACGGAGGCAAAAGAAGGACCCTTGGACCTTAGGAGAGAGAAAGGTAAAGGTAACATGACGGGGGGAGGGAGGGGAGGTGAAAGGCCCTGCTGAGCTCATTTGTCCTGAGGTGTGTTTTTTTTTTTTAAGAATGAGGATAGTTGGTTTTTTAAAGTACAAATATATTTAGAGAGGGAGGAAGGGAGAGAGAGAGAAACATTGACACATCGATGCTGAAAGAACCCCGACGGGGGATTGAACTTGCAACCTATGTATATTCTCTGACTGGTGGAGGGGATGATGCTCCAGCGAAGTGAGTCACACTAGCCCATACTGTCTTGTGGGTTTTAAAGGCTAGGGTTTGCCCAGTCAGTGTGGCTTAGTGGGTGAGCATTAACCCATGAACCAGGAGGCTGAGGTTCAATTCCCGGCCAGGGCACATGCCTGCGTTGTGGGTTCGAGCCTCAGTGTGGCGCATGCAGGAGGCAGCTGATCAATGATTCTCTCTCATCATTGATGTTTCTATCCCTCAATCCCTCTTCCTTTCTCTCTCTGAAATCAATAAAAAACATATAGAAAATAAAAGCTAAGGTTTTCATTGGCTTTATGCTGATACATCAAAATGAGAGGCATTCCCCTGACTTTATCCATTGTTGGGTGTGGTTGGCACAGATGGAACTAACTGGCTTCCTTGCTGTCTGTCTCCCTGAGTAGGCTGATTGAAGCTATTTACCCGCTGGTTGGGAAGGAGAAGTGTAAGCCATTTACGTTTTTTATTTTTATTTTAGGGAGAGTCTTTATGAGTTTGAGTCAAACTGATGACATATGCTGGGAGCAAGATCTCGAATGCTCTCCCCTTTATGTTTAAGTGTCCTTGGATCAGGGAAAGTGGGGTTTTGCGATTTACTAGATGCCTGTAAACCACTTAACTGTCTCTTGGTTTCCCTGTCCCACTGGTCCTAGTTTATTAGGCTGTCTCATCCACACTGTCCAGCCCTGCCTGCCTCCAGAGGGACACAGGGCGGGGCAGGGCACAGGGCCTCTTGGAAAAGTACTGCCTGGGAGTCTGCTGAGAAGTCACTTCCTCAGGTTGATGGTTAATCACGTTAGTCAGTTTGAAAACAACTTGGCTCTTCTGGGAATGCCCTGAGCAGGGAGGAGCCAGAGACAGCAGTACAGGGGGCTGTGGCCTGGGTACTGCCCTCTGCCCCCTACAAAGGCTGCCCCCTGGGCGGGTGGGCTGGGCTCCTCTGCTCCCTCAGGCCAGTGGGCAGGTGGACGGATATGAGCCCCAAGCCCATATGTGCCAGAGACCCCTTTGCTTTGGGGGTGCAGGGTGGGCTTAGAGGCCCCCTCTGCCCTTGAGGCTCTCTCACAAGCCATCTCCTCTTCCCCGCCAGGCCCTCAGTGCTGGGGAGCCCTTGGTGGAAGGTGGCACAGCCCTGACTTCCCACACTTTCTGGACTGAGCTTCCTCTCCAAGCTTCACTTGAACAAACAGTTCCAGACACGGATGTAACACGGCTTGGAACCCCAGAGCATCTGTAAGAGTCCTCCTGGATCTTTGGGTCAGCAGGCGATGCCTCTCTCTCCTCTGCGGGCCATGTCATGGGTGGGGAACGTCACAGGGGACGCTGCCTTATTGGGTCTGCTAAGTCTGTCCGTCCTGCTTCAGTCCTTCAACCTACTAAGCCGCTTCTAGAAAAACCTGTCCCAGGAGTTCAAAGATGGGGGGAAGGTGTTTGAACAAAGATGCTTATTGCCACAGCATTTACAGTAACGGAAAGCTGGCTCGACACAGCCGGGCAACAATAGGAAATGGACAGAGAACCAACAGGCCCCTGCATGCGGGCGAGTGCGCAGGGTGTGATTTATGACGGGAGAAACCTCAATATGTTAAATGGGAAAATGCAAAATGGTACCAATTATGGATACATATTGGAATATATGTGTGACATGCATGTAAACATATAGAAGAAGGAAATGCTAAATTAACTGTTTATAACCATCTGTGAATGGTGAACTTAAAATGCTTTTTACTCAATTTTTTGTTCTGAATTTTTAACTACATTACAAAAATGTATGACTTTTATAATTGCAAAAGTTACAAAAATATAAATGTTCACACATTACTTTTTATCCAGCAAAATTACCCCAGAACCTTAGCCCAATACTGTGTCCACTTTTTCCAACCTTGTAAAATAAAGTGAGTGCTCTGTGTGCTGGACCCTGGGCTCCCGACCACACTCCCCAGGCCTCCTGGGGACCATTTAGGGGAGTGGCGCCCTAGGTACCCCCTGTGCTCCACCCCCTGCTACCAGCTGGGCTCTAAGGGCAGCTGTTGCCATAACACAGGCAGAATCACAGTGCATCCTGTCCCAGCTTATCTCTGGGCTATTTCCTCAAAGATCCAGGTTGTTAACAGCTGAGTAAACAAACAGGTAGGCAGGAGACTCTGGTTACTCTGGCTGGCCCCACCTCCAAGCCAGATTGAATAAAAGTTCAAAGCAAGCATCCCTGAGAGCCAGCTCCACTCAGGACAGGCGCATTGGGGATCCCACTCCCCGTGAGCATGGCATTTGGGGCAGGAAGCCTTCTGTGAATGCAGAAGCTGGCAGGTGCAGGACAGCTAGACCCCTACTCTCTCCTCCTCCTCCCCCTCCCCCTCCCTCTTTCCCTCTCTCTCTCTCTCTCTCTCTCCCCCCCTACCCCCCCCCCTCCTACACAGACAACACTCTGCTCCTTCTTTCCCTGGGAAGATAAAGGCAGAGAGAATACAGGTAAAAAGCCAGAGCTGACTGTCAGATGGGGTGACACTAACCCTTGGGCTTTACTCCCAACACCATCAGTGAATGCAGACTTGGGGTTGAGGACAGAGAAACATCCCGTGACTTCTGAGGCTACTACTTAGTAACTCGGACCTTATAAACAGGACTCCTTCATGAAGATAAACCACCCCATTTAAGACAAAGGTTAATGACGAGACAGTCTGCAGCCCTCCCTCACCTGCTGTGATACAGCGCTGAGGACGAGATGGCGGGCATGTGGCCTGGCCGATGTCAGTCACTAATGCTCAACTCCAGTCCCGAGCTTTGCTGTCCTAGGGCTTGGGGGTCCTCCTTTCCTCTAGCATGTCCTGTCCAGGGGACAGCTCAGGAGCAGCGCCCCCTTGCTTGGCTCCTGGCCCAGCACAGGAAGAGGGTACAACTTGGGCTTCTCCACATATTTTTCCATCGATTTGACGGGTGGGGTGTCTTCTCCTAATACTAATGTGTGACCATCTGAAGCTGAATGTGGGCCCATTGAAATAAAATGTGAGAGATAAACACAAAGTGGATTAAGGACCACATCGAGCTTCCTGGTTCAACTACATTAAGAAAACATTCATTTAAAAACTATTTTTTAAAGTATATTTTTATTGATTTCATGAGAGGAAGGGAGAGAGAAACACCAATGATGAGAGAGAACCATGGATCAGCTGCCTCCTGTACGACCCCCGCTGGGAATCAAGCTCAGAACCATGTGCCCTGACCAGGCATCAAACCATGACCTCCTGGTTCATAGGTTGATGCTCAAACCACCGACCAGGCCAAACCACATTTTTTAAAACTTATGTGGCTCAGTGGTTGAGCGTTCACCAGTCAGGGCACACGCTCGGGCTGCAGACTCCATCCCCAGTACGGGGTGTGCAGGAGGCAGCCTATTGATGTTTCTCTCTCATTGATGTTTCTCTCTCTCTCCCCCTCTCCCTTCCTCTCTCTCTAACATCAATAAAATGTGTGTGTGTGTGTGTGTGTATATAGTTTTACTTTAAAAAGTAAAAATCATTTCAATATAAGGTCTGTATACAAAAGTTAATTACACTGTTATATATTCCAGCAATTAGAAGGTAGATATTTAAGAAATACCATTCATCATAACATGAAAAATAAACAAATACCTAAGAAGAAATCGAATGAAAGATCTTCAAGACCTCCACACAAAAAAACCTATAAACTCTTACCGAGGAAAGAAGGCATACATTAACGCCACTGGGTTTGTGGTTTGAAAAACAATATTGGTGAGACGCCATTTAAATGATCTGTAGATCTGTAGATTTAATGCACTCCAATCCAAATCACAGCAGGTTTTCTGTGGACACTTACAATCTTATTCTAAAACGTCCCGTTCCTGAACAAGAGCACAGCTGGAGGACATACTCCATCAGACACAAAGACCTGGCAGAGAGCCCCAGGGATGAAGACTGTGCCCACGGCAGAAGGTGGACACACAGGTTCCTGGAACAGAGTAGACAGGGGAGAAGCAGACGACACAGATGCGAACAATAGATCCATGGCCAAGCAGCTGACAGGAGGAGGAGGAGAGGGTGATATTTTGAGTAAACGGGGCTGGACCCTTCATTTGGATTCCTTGATTGCAGGCTCGATCCCTGGCCGTGGGAAAGGAAGCTGGACCGCTACCTCACATGACACACGAAAACCAATTCTAAGGGATTCCAAGTGGACTATTGAGTTAAATATCTAAAGCCAAACCATAAGGCTTCCAAAATCAAACCTGCGAGGATATTTTCATGACCTGGAGGTAGGCTAAGATACTCTTGAAAGGATCGATGGTTGGTCAACAGTGTAATGGCAGTTTCTGTACCCCAGGAGCCCACCGGAGGTGCAGAAAGGCTGGGAGGCTGGAGGCTGAGGGTGTTTCTGAAGCACTGCCTTCCAGAATATGGTCAAATGTTCTGAAGATTAATAGAAAGGGTCAGCATCCAATTAAAAAGGGCATTTGAATGGGAGGATCGTGATGGCCGGTCAGCTCATAGGATTAAGCTCCATGGCATAGGCCCTCAGGGAAATGCAAGTTGAAAACCACAGATGATTAGCCCTAGCTGGTTTGGCTCAGTGCTTACAGTGTCAGGCCTTGGGCCAAAGGGTTGTGGGTTCGATTCCGGGTCAAGGGAATGTACCTCAGTTGTAGGTTCCCCAGCCCTGGCAGGGGCATGTGCAGGAGGGAGGCAGCCAATTGAGGTATCTCATTCACATCAGTATTTCTCTCTCTCTCCACCTCCTCCCTCCCTTCCACTCTCTCCAAAAATCAATGGGAAAAGTACCCTCAGGTGAGGATTAACAAAAAAAAAACACCAAGACAAACCCACAGGTGATTGTTCAGCACAGGCACAGTGGCCAGAGGGGACACTAAGCAAGCACACCAAGCTGGCAAGGGTGTGGGGCCTCCCTGGGGAAGCGGTGACTGGATCAACCCCTCCCGCAGGCCATGGCAGCAGCATCCTTTCCAGCTGGGCACGTGCACACTGAGGAGAAGCGGTTCTGCCGGGAATACGCATGAGTGCGCCAGAGACAAGGACAGATCTCCCAGAGGCTGTCGTGATAGTGGCACACACCGGCTGCTGCCCGAAGCGGCAGAACAACCCGTGAGCTGTGGCATGTCACCCCAGGGGCACGCACACGCATACCTATTTATAGAACTACAGGCCAATGAGAAAGCTGTTAGTGTTTACCTCCAGCTTTCCCCATTGAGCATGTTTTTCTTTTGTAACACGATCCTGGCATGTCAGGCGTGGCTGAGGAGACAGTCTGAGGAGATGGCCTCGGGCTGCGGGTGCCATCAGATGGGTGTGCCTCCCGAGAAGATCCTTACCATCGGACCCACTCTGTGTCTTCATCGTGGACAAACATAACTTTCCACAATTGACTCCAATTACCCCTTCAGTTTGACGACTAACAGAGTTTATTAAGGGACACTTCCACAGAAGGCATGTCTTAGGTGGACATCCTCCACACTGCTTGGCAGGTGCCAAAGAAATATGAAGAACAGGCAGGGTGGGCAGGGGGGCAGGATAGGGTATGTGACCCATCCCAGGTACGGGACCATGCTCACACGCTTGGCTGGGTCAGGACCATGACCGCCAGACCGGGGACGAAGGAAAGTCTCGACGGCTGTCTTCTCTGAGGAGGTTTGGGGACCAATCTCTGTCCTGGCGCATGTCTGGCTGGCAGGCCAGCCACGTCATGGAGCACTCGCTCCTCCTCAGGACAGAGGCGTCTGTTCCCTGCCTGCCTGGACCTGCCATCCAAGGAGGGCACCACCAGCCTCCAGCTGCAGGAACCCTCCCTGGGTCCGTATCAACCGAGTATTTCTGAGGCATCAGACACTGTCTGAGGGGTGTTACCAGTGAACAAACAGAAGTCAGAGACATCCCCTGCCCCCCGCTGTGGTCCTCACATCCTCCCATCCCTCCCTTCCCCCTCCCTCCATGACCCTCACATCCCCAGAGGGAAGAGACTGTAAGCAATTAGCCAAGTAACTGAGTCACCTTCACAGCATGTTTGAAGGAAAAGCAGAGGTCGGTGGAGTAGGGGGCGGGGGTCAGGCTGTGTGTTAAGGAGGTGACCAGGGTGGCCCTCTGGTGGCTACACCATGACTTGAAGGTGGAAGTGTGGACTGGCAGACACCGTGATAGGACAGCTCCAGGCAGGGGAGGCAGGCGCGGGCCTGGGGTGCAAGGAGGGGCCTCCAAAGGGCG
The DNA here is from genome assembly GCA_004026665.1 of Murina feae. Classification (NCBI taxonomy): domain Eukaryota; kingdom Metazoa; phylum Chordata; class Mammalia; order Chiroptera; family Vespertilionidae; genus Murina; species Murina feae. The sequence continues at coordinate 24,879 of PVJC01001360.1, forward strand.
TTATGGGTCCTGGCAGGTCAGATGCCAGCCCACAGGCCTCCCCCTTGGAGAAACAGAGTGGGGGGTTCTGAGCAGGAGGGGCAGGGGATGCCATGCCCTCACCAGTCTGCGAGAATGCCCTGCTCCATCTCCTGGCCGGCATACCTCCCTTTCTCTTTCCCTCTCCTGTGAGCCCCGCACCCCGAATCTGGCCACGCATATCCAAATGCTCCGACCACAGGGGCGGCTGCAGTCCCATGAGTCCACGGCGCCATCACAGAGGTGCCTGCCTCCTCAGCACTCCACCAGGACCCCCACCCAGGGCTGTGGAGGACCCAAGTGCCTCTGGGACCCTGACTGAGTCGGTCCCTGGTGGCAGCCGCCTTCGTCAGTGTCAGGAAGATTCCGAGACGCCAGCTGCTCAGGGTCAGCACTTGGCACCTGGCCTTCAGTCTGCCAGGCGCCATTTCCGAATATTTCCTAGGAAAACTGCCAGGGAGTTGGGTGTACAACGTGTCTCACAGCGTAGGAAGGGGCCTCAGGGCCCTCGAGCAGTGGGGCTGGGGCTCAGGGAGGCTGCAGCTCTAGAAATGTGGGTCCAAGACCAGTTCCTGCCACTCAGGCTTCCTCTGCGAGGCTTCCAGAGGGAGTGGCTGAAGAACCCACTGGTGAAACTAGACACTCACCCTGCCACTCAGCACCTGGCTCCGTACCTGTCTCCAGTGGGGGCTCACACTGGACATGTCTAGGACAGAACCCCACCTCACCCCACCTCCATCTACTCCCCCTTGCTGGCCCTCGGGGTCCAGACAGCCCTCCCCCAGCCCCACCCTGGCCTGGCTCCTCTGCCTCTGTCACTCTGCAGCTGGCCCTGCCCTCTAGTCTGCTCCTGTCCGGAGCCAGATGTCTCTGAGAGCAAACTGCATGGATCTCTTCCTTCCGGCCTCCACTCCTCCCCAGTCTCCCCCCTTCACAGGATCAAAGGTCAGGCTCCTGAACTCACTTCTGCCTAGTGACCCACCTTCCTGGATTGTTTGGTAGACTCAGTGTGAACCAGTCAAGTGGGATCAGGGCACCGGTGCCTGGCCTCCCAGCCATTACCGTCTAGTGGCGAGGACCACGGATGATAGATACAGACAGAATGACACATCCATCCTTCTGGGAAGGCCGCGGGGAGTGACCATGGGGTAGGAGGTCAGCGGGCGCAGACTGGCAGGAAGGGCTCACAGAGCACTGACCAGAAGGCTGGATATGGGCTGGTGGCAAGGCCGTTCCTGAGGGAAAGGCCCAGCTGAGGGATGATCCTCAGGTGGTCACTTGCCTCAGGGAAGGTTCTGTGGGGGAGGGGGCAATCGCTGAGCTCAGGATCTCAGGTGGGGGTGTGGGGGCCAGAGCCTGAAGGTGCACCCCCACCCCACTCCCTGAACTGGAAACTGCACTCAAAAGCCCTGGTTTTGGCCCGGCCGGTGTGGCTCAGTTAGTTGAGTAGTGTCTTGTGCACCCAAGTGTTGTAGGTTCCATTTCTGGTCAGGGCACATGCCCAGGTTTGGGGCTTGATCCCCAGCTGGGGGCGTGCAGGAGTGTCCCCCAGCTGATCAGTTGGTGGAAGGACAGAAGCCCTGCTGTGGTGGAGAGGCCTGGAGGCTGCCCAGCAGCTGGGGGACATGCGCTCCCGAAGCCCAGGGAGAGCGCACGGGAAGGAGCATCCTGAGGGGCTGCATCCGCAGGACTCTGCGCCCGCTCTCTGAGTAGCTATTCAGAGCGGAGTGTGAGCACGGCAGTGAGCTGTTCCTGGGGCCCAGGTCTCCAACTCATGTTTTGGGATTGGGGTGGGGGGATGTACCCCAGCACCCAGCCTGTTGGCAGAGAGAGCTGGGGAGAGAGGGACCCTCTGGCATCCTCCTGCAGGTGGGAGTGTGTGACTGGTGGGGAGTAGGAGGGCTTGGAAGCTCCAGGCAGGGCCATGGATGGGGCCTTTTTGCCCTGGGTTCCTCCTCCCTGGGAGCCTGGCGATCTGAGCCCATGTGGGGGTGGGGGCGGCTCCTCTGTGCCCGTGACTCTGTGTTTGCACAGGGGGAGGGGCTGGCCGGTGCCAGCTGAGAGCCTCAAAGGGTCGGACAGTGCCTCTGCAGATAAGGCATTAACAGTCCTGTGGACTCACCCTTCGGATCTGCTGACGCTTCCTTTCAGCCTAGGTGCTTGGGGTGAGGTGCCAAAGGTTCCCTATAAAGTGCTGGGGCTCCGGCTGCGTCCACTCGACCTCCAGCTCCTGCCCTGTCCTGCCGAGAGGGACCCACCTGTGATCACTATGGTGAGGCTTGTTCTGCCCAACCCGGGCCTGGATGACCGAATCCCCTCCCTGGGGCAACTGGAGGTCATCGAGAAGGAGGAGGCCAGCTCGCGGCCCAAGTGGGACAACAAGGCCCAGTACATGCTCACCTGCGTGGGCTTCTGCGTGGGCCTGGGCAACGTCTGGCGCTTCCCCTACTTGTGCCAGAGCCATGGCGGAGGTAGGCCGGGCAGGAGGGCAGGTCGGGGGTCCAGGCAAACGACACCGATGTCCCCAGAACCCCAGCACCCCGTTCATAGAGGGAAGTCTGCAGGGCCAAGGGCTGTGGGCAGGACAGCACAGACTCATGCCCTCCACCTCTTCACTGGTCCACTTGGACCCCACGTTGGTACCGAGAGCAGACTGGGCAGAGGACCGGGCTGGAGCACAGGCCCAGGCGCCAACATCTTCTCTTGGCTCCGGTTTGCCTGAGTTGGCGAGGGAGGTCCAGTGCCCGATCCCACACACCCAAGTGCTTGTGTCCATGGAGACCACCCTTGCTCCAGGACCCAGGAGCCCTGACCTGCTCCCAGAGAACAGGCCTTACCTGCAAGTCGGGGACCAGCTCCTCCTCTGGTGGAGCCCCTTCTGTGAGGGTGGATGGTGCCAGCAGGAGAGGGCGTAAAGCCAGCCCTCCTTTGAAATACCTTATGGCACTGGGCTCTGTGTTCCCTGAGGGACAGAGGAGGGAGTGGGTGACCCACAGAGAAATAGGCAGGCAGGCTCCTGATCAGCGAGCACATGGGCCAGAGGTGGGAAGGCTGCATCCCCCATAGAACGCTGCCTCAGCCCATCCTGCTGCCTCTAGACATCTCGGGGGCTTTGCCCGAGGCCCAGGGATCTCCTTCTCTGGGCTGAGGCTACTTCCTCTTCCCCAGCTGCAGAGACAGCCTTGGGGCTGCTGGGTCTCAGTCCCCATGGTTTTGCGCTTCCACCCACTCTCCCAGTGTCAACAGGCTTCAGGGATGGAGATCACACCTGTGGTCCCATCAGCCCCCATGCACCTGTGGCTTCTGTCTCCCCTGGACCTGGGCCCTGGCAGGGGAGCTGCCACCAGGAGCTCCGTGGCGGGAAGGGGAATAGAGCTGTGCTTGCTTTGGGAGGAGGTCCGGGCAGGTGCTGTGCTCCCTGGCTGGACGCTCTGAGGATGCCTCTGTGGGCTATGGAATACCTGCCTCTGAAAGCACGAACCCTCTCTAGTGATGTGAGTTTGTTCTTATTCTGAAGAACCTGCAGGCTCTCACCAGGCTTTGTGGCAGGAAGGAAAGCAGATGGGGTTGTCCCCAGCCTGCCTTTGTGACCCACCCCCCTTTCCATGGCCCAAAACGGAAGCTTCCGAATGTCTGGGAGGATCTGTCTTTACACCTGGGGCCCATCCTGTGCTTTCCAGATAGTTCTGTCTGTCACCTCTGCGGGGTGGAGGGGTGAATGGAACCCTGGGAGTTCATGAGGTGGCCCAGCAGTAGAATCACTGAGTCCCAGAGGTCCCTCTGGAAGGTCCTGGTCATTTCCCCACTCTCACCAGGGCTGCCCTGAGCCAGGGTTCTGGCAACACCTGAAGCATTTACTTAGTTCCAAAGGAAAGTGACTGAGTGTGTGTGTGTGGGGGTGTGTCTGGGACTGAGATGCGTTCACCCCTGGGGTACAGCAACACTCACTGAGTCTGAGGGGTAATGCGGGGACACTGCCTCCAGACACCGTGGATGAGACAGAGCCGTCCCCTATCACCCTGGTCTTGCTGAATGGACAGACAACCATTGAGGACAGTGATAACCCCCCAAGCCTAGGAGACAATAGTTGAGGACAATGATAACCCCCCAAGCCTAGGAGACAATTGCTGAGGACAATGATAAGAAGCTGATAAGAAGCTGACACCAGGAGAAAATCGCTGAGGACAATGACAAGGTGTGCCAGGTGACTACTCCGGGTGGTAAGAAGCTGACACCAGGAGAAAATCGCTGAAGACAATGACAAGGTGTGGCAGGTGACTCCCCCCGGTGGCATTTCCCACGCCTGTAAGCCCAGATCTCGGAGGGAGTGGTTAGGTAACTTGGAGAGAAAATGACGATCTGAGGACTCTGAGGACCAATCCTGGTTTGGTGAAACCTTAGTTTGCCTTCAATTATTTCTAAGAGTTTTTGGGTAATTTGAAAAGTAAAACAAATCATCATTTACTCTGTGTTTAACTTTATATTGTGGGGGGGGGGGAAGCAGAAAAGTAGAGAAAGCTACAGAGAAGACCCCTGCCCCCATGACCTAGACCAGCACCTGCAGCACGTTGCCAGGCTGAGTGAGGTGGTGGCCGTGTGCGAGTGTGTCGCACACAAAGCCCCCTGTGTGCTGCGTGACATTGAGATGTGTTGCACGAGAGGGCCCCACCTTCTAGATCTCGGATGGGGGCATCGCTGTGACCAAAGGGCAGGTAAGTGGGGCACCAGGTGGGCCGTGTCCTCTGCCTGCACCACCTCAGCTGCCTCACCCTAGTTATCTTTTCTCCGTCTTGTGTGTTTGCCGCCAGCAAACAGCAGGGTGTAGTCACCTCTGCAGAGTCCGTCTTGCCACCACTCAGAGGAAATGGGCACATGTCATGTGTCTCTTGATGGGTCAGACAGGACTGAATCGGGTGGCAGCAGCAGCCCAGATGAGGAGCCAGCACCTCTCCTCATTCAGCCTTCAGGGGACAGAGGGAGGAGCTGGGGGACCCACGGCCCCTGTGTGGGCGCTCCACAGCCTGTATGTGGGTGCTGGAGCAGGTGGGCTCACGGGCCTTTTCTGAAGACAGGTATTTCAAAGGTTTCAGAAGTCAGCCTTGAGTTGAGCTGTTATCACCATCTGTGTCCTGGCCCTGTTTACTCTGCTGAGCCCCTTCTGGGCCTTAGGACTCACTCCATGAAATGCAAGGTGCTGGAGAGCTCTGATTGATCCAAGGGCTGCACCACAGAGCTACTCTGTCGAGCTTTGCAGACCTAGAAGTGGGGGGCTCGCAGGAGATTGAAACCAGCAGACTTGGTCAGAGTCAGGACTCACCCTGCTCCCTGAGTTGGCCACAAAGAGCCGGGTCCCGGTGACCAGATGGTCTATCGCCAAGAGCTCTGCCCCCGCACCAGGCCCAGGAGTGTGTCCAAGGGGAATTGCATTCACCACACATCTGCCCACAACCTCAGTTCTCCACGTGAATGCACCACATGCCTGCCCCAGTGCTGCCACCTGACACATGGCGTGCCCCTCACCCTTTCTGAGGAGAGTTGGTGTATTGGGGGTGTGGGGGCCTAGAAAGCAGCGCTGTCCAAGGACCATGCTGTCTGCTCACCACAGGGCCGTCCATGTGCCTCTACAGCCTGGTCCCTGGGGCTGCCTTTCACCACTGGTCCTGGCCCTGCACCCAGTCAGCACATAGTCCTCGAGCTTTTCCTCTGTGCCACACACCACTTGCAGGGCAAGACATGGGAAAGCCTTAGATCCTGCTCTTGCAGACAGCAGCTGCCCCTACCCAGCTGTCCTTCCCCTCCCCTCCCTTACCTGTTTCCTAAATTCTCAAAGAGAAAAACTGCATCTCTTTATTTTATTTTAGCTTACTTACTTACTTACTTACTTATTATTGATTTTCTATTGATTTGAGAGAGAGAGATACATTGACTTACTCTTCTACTGATTCATGCATTCACTGATTGATTCTTGCACGGGCCCTGGCTCTGAGAATTGAACCCCCAATATTGAGGTATCGGGATGATGCTCTAACCAACTGAACTATCTGGCCAGGGCCAAGGAAGCTGCATTTCTATGCTAGTGTATCTTTCTTCTGTGGGACCTTTACACCTTGCCTCGTCCCACTCGTCTCTGTGTCTGTATGTGTGTCCACCAGTGTGCAAGGGCACAGGACCGCGGGCCGCTACAGACAGGTCTGTCAGGCACCCACCACGTGACACCTGGAGGAGCTTCCAGGGGGCGGGCTTCCTAAGGAGTGACTACCCAAGTGGGGTTTTCAACGATGAATAGGAGTTTCCTGGTGGAGATGGAGGGGCAGTGGGACCTACAGGTAAAAGTAACTTCATAAAGTAGGGATGGGATCAAGGACATCTGGGAACCCAGACTTTGTTTTCCTCAACAAGCCCAAAAGACATTCACATCAAACTTCCGAGAAAACAGTAAAGAGGCAAATCTTTTCTTATTTGAACTTTACCCTCACTGATACTCTGACCCAGTGAGCCTGCAGCCACAGTGGTACCCCAGACCCAGGGCAACTCCCCACTCCTCTCCTGCAGGAGAGCCAGCAAGGGGATCATCACTGCTCCCCTGATTTTCATCTCATTGTCACAGTGCGCTAACCATCACCTTTGGGTGAAGGTTCCATGTGCTGTCCGTGTCTTCTTGTTGGATTTTGAGCCCCAGAAGGACTCCCGGTGACCTCCCCATGCTCCTCCCAGCATGTGGACACTTTCCTTAATTCCCCAGGAGCCATCATGTGCTCACACTGTAGGACAAGCACAGTCTAAGAGGGACAGTAGACAAGCTGGCCACTGTCGTGAGATGGCAGGAAGCATCCCCCATAAAACAGTGCCAATGGCCGTCGTGAGTGGTGCACTTAATACTGTTGCTCTAAGTCTGTATTTGTGGGCAAGTTCTGCAGGCACTGTCTCCAGGGGGCGCCCTTGGCCACCTGGCTGTGCTACCTGACACACTGCTGCCTTTTCCCCACCAGGAGCATTCATGATCCCGTTCCTCATCCTGCTGGTTGTGGAAGGTGTCCCCTTGCTGTACCTGGAGTTTGCCATCGGGCAGCGACTGCGCAAGGGCAGCGTGGGTGCCTGGAGCTCCATCCACCCAGCCCTGAAGGGCATAGGTGCGTGTCTGGGCCCAGTCAGCGGGACCCCTTCCAGGCCCAGTGTGGGCAGCAAGCACACTTCTTCCTTCTCTCCTTTTGACTCTGTTTCCAGGGGACTCGCCACCCCAGCCCTCTGCAAACCCTTCTTTGGCATCTCACTGAAGTGTAGGGGGCAGTTCTAGGTTGGGGTCATGCCTGGCCACTAAAGCCAGCTGGGCAGCAGAGCTATTCTGAATCCTGGGTGCCCAGGGCCTGGGAATGTGTATACTTGGGGAGAGCTGAGTCCTCCATGCTGCCTACAGCAGAGCTCAGCAAGCACCTGAAGACCACCAACCACTCTGTCTTCTGGAACCCTGAGTCCATTCACATTCAGTCCTCAAGCGGCTCTCCCAGCATGACCCCTTTCTGCTAACAGTGCCCAGACCTCAGTGGGGCCCCCCAGTGGGGCCCCCTAGTGGTGTCCCCAGCAGTGTTGATTGCCCCCCAGGGATCGCGTCCATGTTCGTGTCCTTCATGGTGGGCCTCTACTACAACACCATCATCGCCTGGGTCATGTGGTACTTCTTCAACTCCTTCCAGGAACCCCTCCCTTGGAGCACGTGCCCGCTCAACGACAACCTGACAGGTGTGTCCAGGGCAGGGTGGGGTCAGGGGTCGGGGGACAGGATGGCTGGTGGTGTGAAAGCATGTGCACCTTTGAGCATACAGACCAAGTCCATGAGTAGTCATCCTTTGATTTCCTCAAATGCAAAAATTGGAGCACATTTATGGCAACAGGGAGTTTTTTAAAATCACTGTGCCAGAGAAAAGCCCTTAGAAAAGGTGCCCCCTCCTCAGGAGGTGATGCCGGCCAAGATTAAAACGAAGGAAAGGAGGGAGGGACCTGCTGCTCCCTGACCTTACACGGGGGTGGCCTGATTCTCCACTGTCCCTTCCCACCACATTGCCCAGGGTCTTTTGGGGACCCCCTCCAGGGAAGGAAGAGGGGAGCAGACCCTCTACCTGGGCCTCTGTGGGACACAGGCTGTGTGCTCACATTTGCATCAGGACACAAACTGCATGATCTGTAAGCATGGGTCCAATAAGCAGGAAGGGATCAGTGCACGGTGTGTGCGTGTGTGCATGTCTAGTGTGCTCACACTTCTGTGTGCACACACATATGCACATGTGCACATGTTTGCATTCAGGTATGCCCCTGGGTACATATGTGTCTTATGAATATGTATACATGTGTGCATGTGCAAATGTGTGAAGGTATGCTCGGATGCATGCACATGAGTGTGTCTGTGTGTCTGTGCACACGTGTGTGTACACACATGCAGCTATGCTTGTGTACATGCACACGTGTCTGTGTGGGTGTGTACATGCATGTCTGTGTGCACTACGTCCCTGGTGTCAGTGAGCTGGGAGCACAGCATTGCCATGTTCCCCATCCTCCTCTTGGGTTCCCTGTGACCCACACTGATGATGTGAGTGCCCCCTGCAGGCTATGTGGACGAATGTGCCCGCAGCTCTTCAGTGGACTACTACTGGTACCGAGAGACCCTCAACATCTCCAACTCCATCAGCAACTCGGGCTCTGTGCAGTGGTGGGTTCTGCTCTGCCTGACCTGTGCCTGGTGTGTCCTCTACGTCTGCACCATCCGTGGCATCGAGACCACCGGCAAGGTGCGGGCTGGGCTTCAGGAGCTGCCCCTTAATCAGCTCTGAGGGTCATCACCCCATGTTCAGGAGGGGCCTCCTGCCTCCAGCTTGGCCCTGGGGATGTGGTGCTGGCATGGATGGTCCTCAAACCTGTGCTGAAAAAGCTGCAACAGGAGTGACCCACAGTCGTTCTCTGACGAGGAGGACTGGGTAGTCACCATTACTAATACAGCGGTAGGAAACGTCAGCTCTCCCTGCCCTGGGAGCTGGGGGCAGAGGGGTGCCTGGAGGAACAGAGCCAGGGTCCTTTCTTCCTGTGGTTTCTGTCTTCCCCTTCATACCACTTCTGCCCTGTCCCCAGGCTGTGTACATCACCTCAACACTGCCCTACGTCGTCCTGACCATCTTCCTCATTCGGGGACTGACGCTAAAGGGAGCCACCAATGGGATCGTCTTCCTCTTCACGCCCAATGTGAGTCTCCCGCTGCCCACCGTGGGGCTCCAGTTCTTGTGGGAGAGGCCACCCTGGAGGATGGGCCTCCCCACCTGAGAGAAGCCCTGGCCCGTCCCAGGCCTCTCAATGCATGCATGCTGGGCCTGTGAGCTTGAGGAAGGCTCTGTGTGGATTGATGGCAACCACCTCCAAGTTACCAGTCACCACCTTTAGGGGGTGTTGTTTGTTCTGACCACCTGCCCAGCAGCCTCAGCTGTCCCCAGCCTCTGGGCTCACATCTCTGCCATGGGCCACTACCTCCTTGGTTTCCTGTGACCCCTCGTCCCTGGGGTGCCAGCTGAGGGTCTCTGTTTGGCTGCAGATCACGGAGCTGGCCAACCCATTGACTTGGCTGGATGCGGGGGCCCAGGTCTTCTACTCCTTCTCATTGGCCTTCGGGGGCCTCATCTCCTTCTCCAGCTACAACTCCGTCCAGTGAGTGTGGACAGGGGTTCTGGGCTGGGCAGAGGGCTTGCCTCGTGCCCCACCGGATCATGGGGTCCATGGGGCTCCGTGGCAGGGAGGCAGGCTTAGGATCTGGGAGATTTTTACACACTAAGTATTTCAAGTCCTTGCTGCCTTGGTCCTTGGAATGATGAGCTCTGGTGTGCTCCCCTCCATCCCCTAATAGCCTCTTCTGGTTGCCCCTCAGCATCCAGAACCCTAGATGCCCAGCCACCACAGTCCATCCTGTGCCCCCAAGGGGCCTTTGGAGGAAGGAAGTTGTTATCAGTCATCTCACAAACACTTACAGAGCGCCTACTGTGTGCCCTGCATGGAGCATGAGGTTCTGTCCTCCTGAGAACTGTGGCTATAGCCTCCTAGAGAGAGACAGACAAAATGAGCAGGAGGAGGGGTCCCTGGAGGGGTGTGGGACCAGGCTGAGGTCCTCAGTGGGATGGGTTCGTGTGCAGAAGGTGCAGTGTGAGCACTCAGATAGGGAGGGGTGCACTCCGGTGCCTGCTGCCTGCTGGCCGCTGGCCATGGGGGATGGTCCCAGAAGGTGGGAGCCCAGCAGGGCAGTGGTGAGACCTGATTTCTCTACACCTGTTACTATCTGACTTTTTGATTCTGGCCAGCCTGGTGGGTGAGATGAGGTGTCACTGTGGTTTTATTTGCATTTCTCTGAGGGCTGAGGGTCTAGGTTTCTGCTGGAAGCATCTAGAAGGATGTATTAGCATTAAAAGTGGGGCCAGTGGGAGAGCTGCTGGGTTGGATTGGGGAGGTCAGGGGTTGGGTTTTGGACACATTGAGTCAGGGAAGCCTTTAGGCTCTGGGTGGAGATGGGAGCACTCAGCTGGGAGGAGGCAGGACCTGGAGGGACCAGGCAAGGGCAGGAGGGTACAGTGGGATAGGGAGCACAGGAGGTGATAGGGGAGGGGCATGGAGGAGTAGGCCACCTCCTCAGAGCTTTTGGGGTGTGGCTTCGAGGCCCTGGCCAGTCCCAACGGCATGAGACTGAGTGCTCACTGAGTGCCCACCCTCTGGGCACAGAGCACCTACTGACCAAGCAGGAATTGGCACGGGGTGTCTCGCCCAGCTTTGGAGTGTTGAAGCTTCTAGAAGTCCCCAGGCTATTAGGGATCTCCAGGCCACCAACTTGCAGTGAAGTGGTAAGAAGGGCAGGAGCAAAGGGCCGCTGGCTGGGGGTTGGCCATCTGGTCACCTCTGGCTGGGAACAATCAGAGAAGGATAGGTGGGAGGCCTGTGTCCCCTCTCCCACAGCACCCCAGCAGCTCAGGCTCAGGGCAGGCTCCTTGCCTGTGCTGACATGGCCAGGCAGGTGGGCATGGTATCATGGCCTGCAGTGACCCGACGCCACTCTCATCTGCAGCAACAACTGTGAGATGGACTCGGTGATCGTGTCCGTCATCAACGGCTTCACTTCCATGTACGCAGCCACCGTGGTCTACTCCATCATCGGCTTCCGTGCCACAGAGCGCTATGACGACTGCTTCAACAAGTGAGTGCTCCTCCCGGCCCACACCCACCTCCGAGGAGCCTGCCAGGCCTTCACCGCTCAGAACCCGTGTCAGCCTCACTCTCTTTTCTCTCCAGGAATATCCTGACGCTCATCAACGGGTTCGACTTGCCCGAAGGCAATGTCACCCAGGAGAACTTCGAGCAAATACAGCAGTGGTACAATTTCACCTACCCTGAGGCCTTCGCCCAGCTGCAGTTCCAGACCTGCGACATGAACTCTTTCCTGTCAGAGGTGAGCGAGTGTCTCTGGGGCAGCGCAAGGCAGGGGAGGGGACACCCTTGAGGGACACAACCTCCCCCAGGATCTCAGTTCCAGGGGCCTGTCCTCATCCTCACGGCATGCCTGCCTCTGATCCTCCTGCCCCACCCTGGTGCTTGCACCCCTAACTCCCCTTAGTCACACACCTGCCCTGCACCTGCTCTAACCGGCTCAAACCAACCAATGGGCCATACCTTCAGGGCAGCTACTTAGGAGACTCACGCAGGCCCTGATGACGTCATTTGGGCTCTTAACCTGGCCAGGTGGGGTGCATCTCAGGAATCGTCTGTAGGGTGTGAGGCCCTATCTGTGAGCACACAGCAGTCTGCATAGCTGTCACGTGTCTGTCCAGCTCAGGCTCTGACTGCTGCTGCAAAATGTGATCCCCTTCCTGCCGTTTAACTAGTTCAGCTTGTAGACACACAGTGGGGCTGAAGAGACATGACCGTCATTTCACAGCTCCAAAGAGGCCCACACCTGCGCAGTGTGGGCGTGGCCTGTGGAGACCTGACGCGTGTTTGGCAGGGAAGGACGCGTGTGACTGAGGCCGGGGGACTGGGGAGTGGGTGCCCTGTGTGGGTGACACTCTGCTTGTCCATGCAGGGCGTGGAGGGCACGGGGCTGGCGTTCATTGTCTTCACGGAGGCCATCACCAAGATGCCCGTGTCCCCACTGTGGTCCGTGCTCTTCTTCATCATGCTCTTCTGCCTGGGCCTGTCCTCCATGTTCGGGAACATGGAGGGCGTGGTCGTGCCCCTGCAGGACCTCAAAGTCTTCCCCAAAAAGTGGCCCAAGGAGGTGCTCACAGGTACGCAGGCCGGGGCTCGCATGGGCAGGCAGGTGGTGAGGACAGGCCTCGGGAGCTCTGTCCACAGCGGCTGTCCTCTGCCCCCAGGTCTCATCTGCTTGGTGTCGTATCTCATTGCCTTCATCTTCACGCTGAACTCCGGCCAGTACTGGCTCACCCTGCTGGACAGCTATGCCGGCTCCATCCCCCTGCTCATCATCGCCTTCTGCGAGATGTTCGCTGTGGTCTACGTGTACGGTGTGGACAGGTAGGAGGGAGACCGAGGCATGTGGCCGTCTCCAACAGTCATAGGAAACTCGCATCCTGGGATGGGTTGTGTGGGCTCCAGTGCCAGGTGGAACACAGGTGTGCGGACACAGGCCTGAGGGACCGGTGTGGTATGGGCATGTGTCTGGCACCTGGATGGGTGAGATGGAAAAGAGATGGATCCCAGATGGATGCTCATCCGGGGCAGTTGAAACTGTACCCCCTCCAGCTTCCGGGTGCTCCCAGACCTAGCAGAGAAGGGTAAGCACAGACTATAGAAGACTGCATAGACTCAGGGGAGGGAGCGAGGAAACAGCCTCACAAATGAAAATCCTGGTGCCTCTCATCTGACCATGTGATTTAAAAACATTTAAACCCACGTGTCCTAAGCAAAGTCAAAAGAGAAATACTTAGCTAGGGAAACAGTTACCCAGCATGAGGGTGAAGCACTGGTACAGCAGAAGCCCTCAGCAGGAAAGACCTGACAGGTAGGCCAGATAAGGCAGAGGGTGCTCGGTGTCCTGTGGGGCACAGAAGCTGCCTCCAAGGTGTAGAACAAGTGGAGAGGGGAGGTGGGGAGTGACAGGACCGGGACACTAGCTGTGGATAAGGGGTGTCCCTGTGATGCAGGGGCTGGGTGTTTTATGTCAACTGGAGATCTACGGCCAGGGAAGCCCTGTGGTGGGTGTGCTCTGGGCCTTTCGAGGAGGAGAGAGGGCTCTGCAGTCAGACAGACACTCAGACAAAGAAGGGGCTATGCAGCCCTTCCAGCCATGCTCTTGGCCAAATACTCGGGGTATCACTCCATCATCCTCGTTGTGAGGGGCCCAGAAAACGGCACCATCTCCTTGACAGGAGCTGGACTCGCCACAACTTTAGAAACAAGACAACATGCACAAGCCGTCGGGGTTGGGGGATCCCACTTAATGAGTCTTGTCCTGCGTCACCATGACATACATGTGTGTGTACGGGCACACACGCAGGAGGCCTGGCTCAACCACACAATGCACGCTTCTGGGTGGCAGTCACAGAGATGCTGAGGAGCGTGCAGCGGACTCACTGTCCCGCCGTAACCTCAGCGCATGTCAGGGAAGGAGGCTTAAACGGAAGTGCACGAGGTTGTCGTGTGGGTGCTGCTGATGTGACGTGGGAGCAGGCATGACTGGCCGGATGCGTGCGTGTTTTCCGAAAATGGCCAAAGACACTTGGAAGTCAGACACTTGCTGCCGGGGGTCCCAGGCCACTCAGCCTCAAGGAGGCTACCTGAGCAGGAGGCTGAGAGCCAGGCAGGGCCCCAAGCTGAAGAGACTGGTCACCACACTCCCAGGCCCTGCTGGGAACTGGCCTGGGCACCTGTCCTTCTCCAGAAGTGGGCTCGCGGGGGTCCTGGACAGTTCACTCTGTCCTGATTTCCGTAGACAATAGTCTTTTGTGCAGAAGAGAGTTCGGCACAACATGGGCAGGGGGTGGTGGGGCCTCCAAGGTCAGGGCCACTGCCCGGCTGAGGAAGTGGGCTGAGGCTTCCTTCCTCCGTTTCCCCCAGAAGTGTTGATCCTTATTTGCAAAAGTGGCTGCCCAGGCCGTGTGAGCCCACACGTCGGAGCACGTGGGCTGTGGCTCCGTAGGGAGGTTTCCAGAGGCCTCCGGCGAGGCTACCACCGCCGGCGGCTACCCAGGGAAGCGAGCCTTTGCTCAGAAGACGGCTAGAGCTGTGATGGCGAAAGGCAGGGGCAGTACTGTAGGATGGCACCGCGTATGTGTATGGAGAGGCTGGCCCGCCCTCCGCGGGGGTGGCATTAAGGCCCAGGATGTCCCCCAATGGATGGCTCCCTTCCGGCCTCTGCTTCCAGGTTCAATAAGGACATCGAGTTTATGATCGGCCACAAGCCCAACATCTTCTGGCAAATCACGTGGCGAGTGGTCAGCCCACTGCTCATGCTGGTCATCTTCCTGTTCTTCTTCGTGATCAACGTCAATAAGGAGCTGATATACAGCGTCTGGGACCCTGCCTATGTGAGCGTGCGGGGACGCCTGGCCAGGGTGGGGGGCATGCCCCCTGTGGGGAGGCATGTGGGGGCAGAGGAGGTGGGGACACATGGGGGGAAGGGAGTGTGGGAAGGTGTGGGGGCAGAGGAAGTAAGGGAGGCATGGAAGACAGGAGGTGGGGGAAGAAGGGGTCATGTCCCTGTGAGGAGGTGCGTGTGTGGGAGGAGCCTTAAGTCCCCCTTCCCTCCCCCAGAAGGGCCAGGAGGAGAGAATCCTGGGGAGAAGGGGGCACTGTGCCCCTGAAGGAGACCCGGCTGGCTATCTTTGTGTCTGTTCACCATGTGGCTGCTCTCTCCCCAGGAGGAATTTCCAAAATCCGAGAAGGTCCCATACCCAAGCTGGGCATATGGCGTGGTGGTTATCGTTGCTGGCGTGCCCTGCCTCACCATCCCTTGCTTTGCCATCTACAAGCTCATCAGGAACCGCTGCCGGAAGCAAGAAAGCCAGCAGGGGCTGGTCAGCACCATGTCCACGGCCTCCGTAAATGGAGACCTGAAGTACTGAGTGCCCCACCCATGGCTGCATGTGTGCATGTACATATGCATGTGGGAGCATGTGCGTGTGCACATGGATATATGTATATATACGTAAATGTATGTGTTCATAAAGGTGTGCACCTGTATGAGTGTGCACAAAGGTGAGAGTATGTATAATGCAGGCACGTACATTACACGTATATGTGTACATGTGTGTAAGTCATGTGCACATGAGTATGTGTGCACATGTGAGTGTGTACATGTGTTTCCATGTATGTGTCTATATTATATGTGTACATACACATGAGTGCATACATGTGTCAGCACATACACACATGTGTATATTAACACATAAAAATGTGGCCACGAGTAAGCATTGTGTGTATACATGTATGTTGGTGTGTACATGTGTGTGCACATGCTAGTTGTGTATTTATAAATGTGTGGGTGTGCATGTGGCATGTATAATATTCTGTGGGTGTGGGTGTGGGTGTGCATGTATGTACACATGCATGTTGTCCTGCAGCATACATGTCTCCCACGTGGGGCCCAGCTGTCCTCTTGGTTCCCTGCATCGCGGATGCAGTGGGGCCTATGCTCAGGTCCTGCCCTGTCTCCCAAGGGAAAGTCAGTCAAAAGTGACAGCAGGGCGGTCATGGGAGACTGGAGTGCGTTGCTGTCTTGGCTCCTTGGAACAGTCTTGTTGCCCCGCCCGTCCCTTCGCCGTCCACCCTGTGGCTTAGGAGCCCCTGCAGGAATGTTGCAATTTTACCCCATGAGGAGGAGCCTCGTCTGCAAGAGGCCTCAGGCCCGTAGGCCAGCAAGACCTGCTGGTCAGCTAGCCAGCAGAGAGTCCCGGGTCTTGGCAATGTTCCAGCTTAATAAATATTAACCCATTTAATCATTGCTTCTGGCTGCCACAAATAGATGACAGTTAAATAAAACTCAACTTGGCATAATCGAAGGCAGAAACACCCTTCGTGTTTTTTTAAGAGGACATTAACTGTGTGAATTTTTAGCCTGATGTTAGAAAAGATGGGTTATAGGGTAACTCAGCTTGGTCACTGCAGCTGAGCACAGCTCATATGTCCTGAGCAATGTCAGGGACCATGAGCCCCTGCCAGACCATCACTTGGGGCCACTTAGTGAAGGGAAGGTCTCCTCCCCATCATGGATACAACATTCCACCTCAGCCAAAGTCACTTGGCTCTTGGGGTTCTTATTTCACTGAACTGGTCACTTCTATTTCCTATGGAAACATCTGAAAGTTTAAGTTAAAGTGGACTTTTTGAGAGTTCTCTGGGCAGGTTTGGGAGAGCTGAGTGGAGGGTGGGACCTGCTGCCACATCCCATCCGTCCACGGGAGATGCCCTGCTGCACGCTCCCCTCTCCCAGCACCTCCTGTGCAACAGTGACCACAGATTTCAGCCCCGAAACCTGGCTGAAAACCTCCCAACACCTTGGTGTGTCTGCAGTCCTCTTACGCGGCCAGTCACCTGACCATCATGGTCTATAGAAACCACCAGAAGTGGAATGGGAGGACTGCTCACAGCTCTCCACCCAAGGCCACGATAGCACATCCCTTCCCAGGATGCCAACAGACTCCATGATGTTCTGGGCCCCATCCCCAGGTACCACTGGCCTCTGTGGGACCTCACCTCCTTCTCTCAACAACGTTTTTCTGACCCTTGATTGGGAAACACTCGTCAGCATCCGGGGGTACAGGAGAGGGGAGATTGGGTGGGCTAATCCCATCAGTTCCTGTCCCCTGACGAGTGCCTCGTTTTACAGATGTGCTGGCTTTGCAAATTGTTAGACATGCAGGTTTTATGAGCATAAAGTATATAAATAAATCATTGTGTTTCATATTCTCAGCCTAAGTGTTGTTCAAATGTAGAGGGATGAGCAGAGGGAACAGCCGAGCCATCTGAAAGGATGGTGCAGAGTTGGGGTTCTGTTTCCAGGGCTTCCTCTGAAGAAACCACAGCCGGGTGTCCACGGAGCACAGGCATGGTGCATGGGTGGACCTGTGTGCAGTGGGTGTCACCCTGCCCACCTGTTGCCGGGGGACAGCAGTGGATGTTGAGGGTGGCACTGGGTGCTGAGCGTGGGGGGAAGCTGCAGGGCTAAGAGGAGAAAGCCCATCCTAACCCACCCCAGCCCTGACCCAAAGGTCACCACTGGATGATTCCATTTACATAATATTTTTGAAATGACAACTATAGATTAGAGATGTCAGGGGTTAGGGAGAGGGTAGAAGTGGAAGGATGGTTGGTGTGTCCATAAAAAGAGACAGGAGGGACCCTAGATGGTTTGCTCAGTGGATGGAGCATCAGCCTGTGGATTGAGGGGTCCCAGGTTCGATTCCAGTCGAGGGCATGTGCCCGGGTTGCAGGCTCGATCTCCAGTGGGTGGTGTGCGGGAGGCAGCCATTAATGATTCTCTCTTATCATTGATGTTTCTATCTCTTTCTCCCTCTCCCTTCCTCTCTGAAATCAATAAAAATATATTTTAAAAAGAAAGAAAGAAAGAGAGAGAGAGAGAGAGAGAGAGAGAGAGAGAGAGAGAGAGACGGGGGGGGGGGGACCCTCTGGTGATGGACAGGTCCTGAATTGACATATGGACATCAACATCCCATTGTGATGTTGACAAGACATTTGCAAGATGTTGCCATTCGGGGAACCGGGTGCATGGCTCTCCGTAGTCTTTCTTAGACGATTATCTCACAATAAAGATAGCCAAGTGTGTCCCAGTCTGAGGGCCCCCCCGAGTGTCCCTGCAGGGAACAAGGGCCTTTGTTGGAAATGGTTCATTGGTGGTGGCACCTGCGGGCTGTCAGCACCTAACGTGCGAGATGGGTAGGGGCCAGGGAGGAACTGCGTGCCAGAGCAGGGCCTGGCTGAGTTAGCAATTAACTGGATCTACGGTTTTTCTTTAAATAACAACAACAAAAAATACATCTGAAGGGGAGACTGCTCCTTGCTTCAAGCCCCAGCTGAGGCTCGAACATTGAGTCTCCCGGGTTCCAGACACCAGGCATGGCGAGCGCCCCAGGACCAGACCCACCGGGGGACAGCAGTGAGGATGAGAGGCCCAAGTGGGACAACAAGCTCCAGTATCTCCTGAGCTGTGTGGGGTTTGCCGTGGGCCTGGGCAACATCTGGAGGTTCCCGTACCTGTGCCAGAGCCACGGGGGAGGTGAGCCTGTGCCGGCCGCATCCTCAAACAGGAGAAGGGAATGGTTGCACCTCAGACTGGGTCGTCACTGGTTCCTGCCAGGCGGGATGGCCCTCCCGGGAAGAGAGCTACGCCATGGCCCAGGGAGAAACCATCTGAGGCATCAGAGCTCCTGGGACCCAGGCGAACCCTCCCGACGCTGCTCCTGCCCAGCCCGCCTTGGGCTTGCCCTGTGTGCAGACTTGCCAGGCCTTTGGTTCCTGAGGCTGCGCTGTCAGCTCCTTGCTCTCTTCGAAAGAGGTCTGGCTTCGCGCATCCCTAAGACAGCGGGTCTCCACAGGAGGCTGCGGGTCTGTGAGGAAATTCAGCGTGTTAGAGTCTTTTTTTTTTTTTTAATGGATTTTTAGAGAAAGGAAGAGGGGGGAGGTTGTTGTTGCATTATTTAAGCACTCATTGGTGGATTCTCTATGTGCCCTGACCGGGGATCAAGCCTGCAACCTTGGCATATCCGGACGATGCTGTATTCAGCTGAGCTATCAGCCAGGGCTGTAGAGTCTTTTTATTGATAGTCGGAAGGACACGGACTAAAGCCGTGAGCATGCGCTGTCTCTCTTGGCGCAGCGTGAATGTGCTTGAGGACTTGAGGGCACAGACAGACACGAACCACCCTGGGCAGCCGTCATGGATCAGCTCCAGATTTTGTCCCCCAACATGATGAGCAGGGACTTCCCAGTCTGGGCTCATTCTTCTCTACCCCACCCCCCCCTCCCAGGGGCTGTCCTGCCTCTGTACCAGGTCCACTTGCCTTCCAGGCACCTCTGCTCCTGTGTGACTTGAGGGCCCCTCGAGGTGATCATCAGGTCCCAGGACGTCTCTGGTTGGAAATGTGGGGAGCGTTTCTTTGGGCAATTACTCTGGCCCTTCCTCCCTCAGAATTGAGGGACGAGGGAAGTCTGTGGGTTGTGGGTGAGCTCTCCCACCACGCTTCCTGGTCAGGAGACATCCTTTCCCACTTCCAGGGCAAGCAGGTGGCTGTCCTGGTGGCCACGGGGAGCCAGAGGACAGGGCTGAGTCTGAGGGAAACAGGCAGGAAGGTCTGGGCTCTGCGGGAGCTCCGTGGCCCCACTCCGCAGGGCAGGGCAGAGCAAAGGCACTGCTTGACGGGCTTGCCTGGTTATGAGGGCAACACTTCTGTAAAGTTTGCTTATTTTTTTCTGAATATAAGAAGGTTCATGGCATGTAGAAATTTTTGAAATTGTAGATGAGACGGAGGAAACTTGCCGGTTACTCGCCCCCTGAGGGGTCAGAACCTTTATGGGGGTTTGGGGCAAGGCAGCACCTTGAGCCTTGTGTCGCCTGACAGTGAGCCTCCCCCAGGCCCCTCGGAAAGCTCTCAACACCATTCTCCCGACAGACAGCCCGGGGAGGCCACAGGGTCTGGGGTGGGAGAGCCGGCCTGGTCTGCAGGCTTTGCAGGCAGAGGCTGCAGTTCCTGATCCTGCTGGCTGCCCGGGTCTGTGGCTCTGGGAGAGGCCAGGGCTCCCTCACAGGGCTCAACCACCAGGACCAAGCTTTCCGTTCCGTTGCTTCCACTGCACAGCTGGCGAGGGACAGAGAGACAGTCCCACCCCAATGCGGGGCACAGCTGGGCAGACAATCTGCGGCACTGACCTTCTCCAGAATTCTGTGTGAATGGAACAGCTCCATGTCCTGAGGGGGCCGGTCACTAGCACCTCCGAAGCACTGGCAGGGTGGGTGCGGCCAAGTGATTTAAAACAGCAGCACCGGGCCCCAGGTGCAGTCCGTCCCCTCTCAGGGCGACCGGGGTGATCGTCCTGCCCAGACGCCATCCCCTGCTGACCGCAGCGTCCTTGCAGGAGCCTTCCTCATCCCCTACTTCATCGCCCTGGCCTTCGAGGGGATCCCGCTGTTCCACATCGAGCTCGCCATCGGCCAGCGCCTGCGCAGAGGCAGCGTCGGGGTGTGGAAGGCCATCTCCCCCTACCTGGGCGGAGTCGGTACGCTGCCTTTCTGGGGCCCCTGCCCACAGCTGCAGGGGAGGGACAAGGGTGTTGTGGGTTTGCTTGTGATTTGCAACCTGCAGGCAAAGGAGGGACCCTGGTATAAAGGTGCAGGGAGTCCCCCGGCAGCACTGTCCCTGTGGGAGCCACCCCGGTCACACTCTGAGGAGGCCTCACTGGTTCCCCTGAGGACGGACTGGGGCTGAGGGTGTTGCATGGAGTGAGCTCAGGGTGCGGGAGAAGGAGGCAACAGGCTGGCCCCAGGGAGCAGCAGCAGGCTGTCCTGTGTCCTGAGCTCGGCTGTGCACACGCTGAGCCCACACGCCCCAGAAGTTCATGTGCATGGATGAAGGAGCTGAGCAGGGCTTCATAAAATGACCCATCCTCAGCCAGGAGATTCGGACAGATGTGGGGCAGCAGAAATGGCAGAAGGTGAGTCGAGGCAGTCTGCAACAGGGAGGATGGTGACGGTCTGTCGTGTGCCCGCAGGGCTGGGCTGCTTCACCGCGTCCTTCCTGATCAGTCTCTATTACAACACCGTCCTGACCTGGGTGCTGTGGTACCTCCTCAACTCCTTCCAGCACCCGCTGCCCTGGAGCACCTGCCCGCTGAACCTCAACCAGACAGGTAGTGCCCGGGACCGGGGGAGTTCATGCCCTGCCTTCACGCGGAGCCCCTCAGGGTCACCCTGAAATAGCGTGTCTGAACTCCGATTCTCTTCTCCTGTGTCTCTGCTCACTGCTGGGTCCAGGGGCCCACAGACACGCTCCGCTGTGGGCTCAGAGCCACGCTGGGCCCGGTGATGAGAGGGTTAGCAGGGGATCGCGGTGTTGGCGGAATTAGGTTGTTAGGTCCAGACCCCAGCCTGGTGCTGGATCTGACTTGATCTCGGCAACGTGGAAACGGTCATTGTTTTCAGAAGTTCGCTCACGTTCTCCCTTCTCACCTCTGATGGGTACAAGCTTGCGTTTCACTCATTCTGAACCATGCGTGCCTGATGGTAAGTCAGGCCTGGAGGCCCCCTGTGTCCACCACAGTGGCCATGCGGGCGCCATGGGCAGAGGAGGGCCCCAGTCCAGGGTGCATTATGCACAGTCTCATTCCTGGGCAGAGGATTGCAAAGCCCAAATCCCACCTGAGCCCTGTGACCAGACCTCCCGGTTTCAGGGTTCGTGGAGGAGTGCCAAGGCAGCAGCTCCGTGAGCTACTTCTGGTACCGGCAGACGTTGAACATCACGGCCGACATCGACTACAGCGGCTCCATCCAGTGGCGGCTGCTGGTCTGCTTGGCAGCCTGCTGGGCAGTCCTGTACCTGTGTGTCATCAGAGGCATCGAATCCACCGGAAAGGTGAGAGCCTACGGGGCAGACCCTCTGCCTCCCTCCCTGCAGCTGCAGATGCCCCTCCTCTCCCCCCGCAACTGCCATCAGAGTGGATTTAGAGGCTCTGCTGGGAGAGGCTTGGGCATCAAGACTGCCATATCTCCTTGGAGAATCGATGTCTTTATCCTTACAAAGTGATCATCCTTATCCTAGTTATAGTCTTGCTCTGAGGTCGATTAAGATATTAACATAGCCACCCAGCCTTCTCTGACCATGTTGACATCCTATGTTTTTCCATTCTGCTTCTTTGAACCTGTTGGAACCTCTGTTTAAAGTGTGTTTCTAGTCCTCGACAGCATGCAGTTGGCCTTGCCTTTTCCCCAATCTAATCTGATGATCCCCACCTTTTGTGTAGGGAGTTCAGACTGCTTACATTTAATGCAGTTATTGATCTGGTTCGTATAACTCTGTCACTTGTGTTTGTTTTGTACTTGTCAGGTCTGTTCCTTGTTCCTTTTTCTTTCTTTTTTGAGATTCCCCCTGTCCCCCATTTAATCCTCACCTGAGGATATATTTTTCACTGATTCCAAAGAGAGAGGAAGAGAGAGGGAAAGAGAAACATTGATATAAGAGAAAAACATCCATTGGCTGCCTCACACACAATCCTTGACTGGGGATTGAACTCATAGCTTAGGTATGTGCCCTGACTAGGACTTGAACTTCTGACCCTTTGGTGTGCAGGACGTTGCTTCAACCAACTGAGCCATACCAGCCAGGGCCAGATCTACCTTTTTAAGTCACTGTGTGCAGGTCCAGGCACTGCAGACCCGGCTCCCGGTCGTGGCTGTGCAGCTCTTGCACAGACCCACCCATGTGTGCACCTGGACGCTCCTCAGTGGGCGTGTGGGTGTCACATCCTCTGACAATGAGGGTCTCCACACTTGAGAGGACTGGAATTCCGGGCGAAACGGAGGAGCTGTGAGGCCCAGCGAGCCAGCCAGACACTCCAGACGCCCAGTTATGAAAGTCCCTAACGACGCGTCCGGTGACCGCCACAGTCAGTCTGCGGGGCAATGAGAAAAGAGATTTATTTTGCATCGACACCGTGTGTGCAGACTCCTGCCCAAACCGGGCTGAGAGTGGGTGCCCTGTGGGAGAGGGTATGGGCAGGTGTGGGACCCCAAGACCCTGAGAATGGCCAGCCAGGGGGTCGGGGTAGGAAGTGGTGAAGCGAGAACTCAATGCCTGCACTGTGAACAAGAGGGAGGCTGCCGCACAGGAAGCCAGTGTGCCCCTGAGCTGACCCTCAGGCACAGACACCTACCTGAGCCCACTGTGACCGTCCCAGTGCGCTCCAACGCCGCCGAGCTTAACCGGCTCCCACCCGCCACCTCCTCAGCCCCCTCCGCCCTGACCTGGTCGGGCCCCAGGGCCACTGGCCCCTGAGGCATTTCCCCAGCAGGCCTGCCTCTCTAAAGGTTTTTGCGTGGAACAGACACCACTGGAAAGTCTCACAATCGGGTCTTTCTTTCAGGTGATTTATTTCACAGCCTTGTTCCCCTACCTGGTCCTGACCATCTTCCTTATCAGGGGACTCACTCTGCCCGGTGCGACCGAAGGGTTAATCTACCTGTTCACCCCCAACGTAAGTGGGTCTCAAATGGAAGTCCAGGCACCAGGAAGCACAGGAGTAGGGCCACAGCCAAGCCCAGCCCAGCTCATCCCACCCCCCAGCCTCTCGAGATGAGGAGGAGGAGGAGGAGGGAGCATGGGCCTCAGGAAGGTCAGGGTCAGGGTGAAGGGAGCAGGAGGAGGGCATGGTTTGGGGCATGCGGACTTTGGTGCTTGCAGAATATTGGGCTCAGGGGAGAGGTTGGCTGGGCACCCGCTGTCCCATCCCTAGTGCCCTGGACCCCACACCTCTGAGAACCTCGTCTAGCTTCACAGCCCCACCAGGCGAGGAGCCATGGGACCAAGGGGCCTGCCTACCAGAGCCCACAGCCCTTCTAGACATTCCATGCTCTCCATCCCAGCAGCCCTGGGAGCTTCTGGGGGCTGCACCCCATGCCCCAGGCTCCCCAGGCAGTGCCTGCCCCAGGGGAAGGGAAGGGGACATATTTGTGTAAAAGTGTATTTCCCTCCCTCCCCCTATGAGCAGCAGAAACATGAGGCGCTGTGTCAGGTGGGAGGCTTCAAGTCCCTCAAGTCCACCAGGTCTGAGAGGAGCAGATCAGCACAGCCAGGTTCAAGTTGCTCAGACCCATTTCCAGCCTGAACTTGGTCTGCAGCCAAGTTCTCAGCACCCACGTGTCCCATGTGATGGGAGCTGTGGGTTCTTTGACATATCACAGGACGGGAGGCCGAGTTTGTAAGCGGCCCTTCCAAGCACACTCCCTCCTGCATGAGCCACCTGGGGCTTGAGCAGGTGACACCACTCATGACTGCTGCCCAGAGGAAGTTCTCGGCAAGCCCTGGGACAGCAGGCGTGGGGCAGGTGAGGTTGACCTGTGGCACAGGGGCCTCCCATCTCCCTCCAGATGCAGACCCTCCAGAGCCCCCGGGTGTGGCTGGACGCAGCCACCCAGATATTCTTCTCTCTGTCCTTGGCCTTCGGAGGACACATCGCGTTAGCGAGTTACAACCCGCCCAGGTAGGGCCTGGCTTGGGTGGGTCCCTTCCAACCGAGGTGCCGAGGTGCCGGGCCTGTCACAGTGCTCACTTAGCACATCTTTACGGGGCTTCCTGCCTGGGACAGAGGGCAAGTGAAGGTGAACTTGAGATGAGACCAGATTCAGGGCATTCCAGCAATTACTGAGTCATCCCCGGGGCCGGAGGTCAGGGCCTCCAGGCAGCCTCCTGCACATTCTGGAGCTGCTGTTGGAAGAGAGCCAGATAACCAAACCCAGGAACACGGCCATAACCGGGATGGCTCACCAACACGGACCACATGTGTGGCTCCCGAGGTCGTGGAGCAGAGAAGCCACGCGTGTCGCCTCTGTAGTCACTAAAGCAGACTTGTCGTCCGCTCTGCAAGGAGCCACAGCCACCTGGTACTCCCGTTACAACCACAGCATCGTAAACTACACAGTGAAGGCCCTGTGACACCCCTAAACTGAATTCCTGTGGTGTCAGTGTTCCCACCCCTCACAGCGGGCAGGGGCAGGCGGAGGCCAAGGCCAGCTGGGCCCTGGCTGTGTTGACAAGTTACTGTCTCAACTCTCACCCTAATAGCTTGTGTGCAGTTAGTTCACCCACCGCAGCAACCTGGAGGCAGGAGGGGCTGGTGAGAGGGGGTGGGTGGGAGGGGCCAAGGCTGTCCTGAGAGCTACCAGGAACAGTGCAGAGTTTCTGGGTCACGCACAAGAGAGCCCAGGAGCAGTGTGGGGGCATCCAGATGGGGTGCTGAGGCAGCGCGCTCCCTCCGAGTGTCCTCCCGAGGGCCTAACCACAGCCATGCGCTCCATCTGCTCAGGAACGACTGTGAGAAGGACGCAGTGACCATCGCCCTGATCAACAGCATGACCTCCCTCTACGCCTCCATTGCTGTCTTCTCTGTCTTGGGGTTCAAGGCGGACAATGACTACGGGCACTGCTTAGACAGGTGAGCACAGTGTCCTGGGGCCACCAGATGGGACCTGCTGCCCTAGGGTCCCACTCAGTGACCTCCTAGTTCCTTAGGGCAGGAGGGTTGAGTGTCCCCCAAAGGGTGTGTTCACCCAGGACATAGAATGTGACCTGATTTGAAAACAGGGTCTTTGCAGAGAGTGTTGATCAAGATGAGATCATACTGGATAGGGTTCCCCGAATCCAGGAGAGGGTGCTTACATGAGACAGACACACAGGGAGAGGCTGTGTGATGACAAGCAGAAGCTGCAGGGGTATGGCCTCGGCCCGGCAAGCCGAGAGCACCAGGAGCTGGAGAGGCAGGAAGGACGCCCCCGAGAGCCCCAGAAGGTGATCCACCACGTCCACGCCATGTCCACGGTGCTAACCTGACACTGTTCTGAGGTGCTGGGCCGAGCCTGCAGAGGGAGGAAGAGGACAGACAGTGCTCCCAGGAGGGGGCGGAAGGTTCCAGAGGCGCTGCGGGCCTGTGCCCTGGGAGGCAGTGTATTCCACTGAGATACCTGGTGAACACGAGCTGTTGATCCATTAACTGGGCTAGGGGTCAGCCAGCTGAGCTTCTAGGCAGTGTGTCCTGTTCACTGCATTTCGTGACACATCTGTACCATCCTTGGGGGACATTTAAACAGCAAAATCACCATCAAAAGGCACAAAAGATGTGAAAACCGTGGCCCTAGCTGGGCTGTGAGAAGGACCCTGTCCACAGTAGAGGTGAAACAGGAAGGCGGTGCGGGCCTGGCCGGGCTCGGTGGCGCGTGCTGCTCTGAACATGTCCTCAGACATGCAGAGGGGCCACGGTGCTGACTGAGGTCACAGATAACTGAGCAGCAGGCAAACTTGCAAATACAGAAACTAGGATACTCCTTTGGATCAGGAGCCCTGGAGGCAGCGCGAAGCTCTTCCGACTGTGAGGCTAGAGGAACAGAGCTTGGCGCACCCTCCCTGGGCCTTCAGGGAGCCCTGCGCCCAGTGTCAGCTGGGGACCCACAGGTGCAGGAGGCAAGGAGCTGCCCAGGGCCACTTGTACCCTACCAGGGAGCGTCCCCTCCAGGCTGCCCTCCACCAGGTGTCCTGGAGACCCTGGCAGATCCGAGGGGCTGACCCTCACCGGGATGGTCGTGGTTCTTTCTGGGCGTGTCACTTGTAGGAGCTGGTGCCCACTGAGCGCTTCCTCTGCCTCTCCCTGCAGGAACATCCTCAGCCTCACCAATGAGTTTGATTTCCCAGACCAGAGCATCTCCAGGGACGAATACGCTGCTGTCCTCACACACCTGAATGCCACCCAGCCTGAGAGGATGGCCGGGCTGCACCTGGAGTCCTGCCGTCTGCAAGACTTTCTGGATAAGGTACTGAGGGCCTGGCCTTGCTGCTGACGACTGGCCAGGGCAGAGGTGTCACTGGCTGTGGAGGCGTTGGCAGCTGCACACAAGGCCTGCTGACCCTCGAGGCCTGTGCAGCAGGCTGAGATGGGCAGGTCCTCAGGGCAGTGGTCTGACGGTGAATGAGCCCAGCGGCCCAGGTCCCAGGGCACATGCTGGCTGCAGGCGAAGGAAAGGAGGTTTCTTTCACTGAGGGGTGCCCCTGTGTCTTCCCGGCACAGCCCCAATGGAGCAGGACCAGCACCTCACCCGAGGCCAGGAGGGTGTCAGGGCACATGTCTCACAGCGCAGGACATGTTGGTGCGTGTGTCTGAGCATGAGGAGTGTCGGTGTATGTGTCAAGCTTGGGAGCCCCGTGCACGTGTGCCCCAGCGCGGCTGTGCGTGTCTTGCAGAGTGCCTCAGGCACGGGCCTGGCCTTCATTGTCTTCACGGAGGCCATCCTGCACATGCCGGGAGCACCCGCGTGGGCTGTGCTCTTCTTCTCGATGCTGTTCACCTTGGGACTGTCATCCATGTTCGGAAACATAGAGGGTGTCATCACACCACTCCTGGATATGGGGGTCCTGCCACGATGGGTCCCCAAGGAAGCCCTGACTGGTGAGCGTCCTTACTGTTCGCCTACCTGTGGTTTCACTCCTACCCACTGTCCAGACACCCTCCTCCAGGAGGGCTCGAGGGCTGTGTCAGTCTCCATGAAGGGCAGGGTCAGCCTTGTCACCTCGCAGGGCTGGTCCCAGTGGCCCTGTACTGACTCCCAAGGGCCATCATCATGGGGGGCAGAGGGTCAGCAGGGCTGGGAGCTGGGATACCCTCTCACACTGCCCTCTGAGGCCAGTCCCAGCATCCTCCTGCCCTCTGGGCACAGTTCAGGAATCAGTGGGGACAAGCAGACAGGAAGAAGGTGGGAGAGCTGGGGGCGGGGGGCAGCAGCAGGGTGGCTTGCGAGGCATGAGTGTGTATGCCCGCAGGGACGGTCTGCCTGCTCTGCTTCCTCGTGGCAACCTGCTTCACGCTGCAGTCCGGAAACTACTGGCTTGAGGTTTTCGACAAATATGCTGCTTCCCTGAACCTGATCATCTTCGCCTTCTTCGAGGTGATCGGCGTCATCTATGTTTACGGGATGGAACGGTGAGTTCCACTTCCTTTGGCATCGGCTGGGGCTGGGGTCCTGCCCCTCTGCCCCCAGCATCCCTCGAATACAATGTCTGGGCATCGTGGCCGCCAGTCTCTAGGGCAGCTACAGGGATGAGACAGAATCAGCTGAGGCCCCTCCCAAGGATGGCTCCCAGGTATCCACAGAAGCCCCCACAGGACCCACCCATCTGGCTGTGCTGGTCTCCAAACTGTGGGGAAACAAGCAACAAAATGGCTACTTTCCAGCCATATGGGGCAGACTCCTCAAGTACAGGGATAGGTAGACACTAGGGCACAGGAGAGGCCCAGATGCCCTCCTGGAAGCGTCCGAGAAGGCTTAGCACCTGTCCTACCCATCTCTACCTGGCTCAGGCCTGCCGCATACTTGTCACTCACACCTTCACTCACACCTTCACTCACACCTGCATTCACACCTGTAACTGCATTGTACCTGCCACACACACACACTCAGACCTGCACTCACAGCCTTGCCCGACTGGCCCTAGAGGTTGTGCTCTCTGTCCTTGTTCCAAGCATCCTGGAAGTCACAAATCCAGAGCCTTCCCCCCTGTTCCGTGGGCACAGGGGCCAGCATGCTTGTCCCAAGGTGAGACACTGCCCACCTGGAGAGGAGCAAGTGAGAGGCAGCTGTCTGGCAGGGGCCTGACCTGGTAATGTGGGATGAACAGTGAGCCCTGGACTTCAGCTGTGGGGTCTCAGGAAACACCTGGGGTGGCGCTGGGCTGGAGGGAGCAAGCAGAGGGAGGGCCTCAGGGGGTCCTGCCCTTCTATTAGCTCCTAGATGCAGCTGCTTTACATTCTGGGACAATGCAGTCCAGGTCCCTTCTCCATCCTGAGCACTGAGCGCACCAGGTCAGGCACCTGCTTCTTTCTCACAGCTGGGCTGGCAGCTTTCCTGCTTTTCACCCAGCAGCCGAGCCTCCCAGGGGTGGAACCCACAGTTCCTGCCCAGAGGCACCTCACCCAGGGGCCAGGCTGTGGCTGAGCTGACCTCCTCCTTGCTGACTGGCACAGGCAAGAAGCCCCTCAAGCACCTCCTGCCCAGTCCCCTTCCTTGGCCGGACTGACCTGCTCGCTCAGGAAATTTTCACTTATCGACGGGAGTTGAGTCCTCATCAGGATCTGAGAGGGCTGCCCATCAGGTGGCTACTCAGGAAGGCATGGGGGCAAAGGATGGCATGGAGTGGGGGACAGCCCAACAGGCCCCATCTTGGTGACACTGGATGAAGCTGCTGGCTGAGCGTGTGGCCTTGCAGACATGGGGCTTGGCGGCAGAACCTAAGCCCAACGTCTCTGGCAGGTTCTGTGACGACATTGAATGGATGACCGGGAGGCGGCCTGGCCTCTACTGGCGGGTGACCTGGAAGATCATCAGCCCCCTGCTGCTGCTGACCATCTTCGTGGCTTATATTATCTTCCTGGTCTGGACAACACTGAGCTACAAGGCCTGGAACCCCCAATATGTAGGTCTTCGGATGGGGACCCAGGGGCCCTGGGATCTGCCTCAGGCCTGGCCTGGCCTGACTCTGGTGCTCCCAGGCCCAGATGACATTCATGGTGGACAAGTGTACCCTAAGTGACCATGTGGGCTGCCTTTGCTGTGTCATCTGAGTCAGGAGACCCCGAGAGTGCCCTGAAGCATCAGAGGTACTCGGGCAGCCCAGCCTCAGCCAGTAGCAGGAGGACAAGCAGTTTCCAGACTCTGGTGACATCACAGGCCCCTCCCTATAGCCCCACACACAGAGGTATAGCTTCCAGCTGCACTTCCCAAAGGCTGTGGGGACAAGCTCCTCACACTGCCCACTCCTCTGACATGAGAGAAGGTGCATGTAGCACGTGTCACTCACTGAACTGCCACCAAGCCCTGTCTGGGCTCAGCCTTGTGGCCCGGCTGACTTGCCACCCCATCTAGCTGCTCTGAACCTCACTGTGCCCCTTGTGGGGAGCATGTTAGTAATTCTGTCCAAATTCCCCTGTGGAAAGGGGAGTGGCCCAAGACACCATGGACAGGAGGAGACATGGAGCTGTTTCTCAAAGAATTTTTATGAATATTATCCTATTAGGTTCATACAGTAGTGCCCTGTGAACCTCAAAAGAAGGACCTAAAGTCAGTGTGTTGTCTCATTCCCCAACAGAGGGGACAGGAGGGGTCCCAGGGCCTAGTGATGCCCCTTGGGTCAGGCCGAGGTAACATTGAGATGGTGGGTTCCCTCGGGTGGACAGGGTGGCTCTTTCTAGAACACAGCCCCTTTAGTTTCCGGCCTGTCTCTCAGAGCCCAGCCCCCACAGGAGGCTCGGCCCACGTCCTGCCCTAAGCCTTCAGCCTCCTGTGCCCTCACTGCTCAGGGAGCCGCCCCTGGCCCTGTGCCTTTTCCATTCATCCCCCTGGAATGAACCAACCTGCTGCTTCATCTCAGGAGATTGGGAAAAGCTGCCCACACACCACATTCACTTGGCTATGGGTCAGCCTCGCTCTGTCCCGGTGGTGGGTCAGGGGGACGCTGCCCCCTCCCTCGGACACTCACCCTGTGGCCTCGTGTCTCTGCAGAAGCAGTTCCCCTCGCGGCAGGAGAAGTCCTACCCGGGCTGGGTGCAGGCCATCTGTGGGCTCCTGTCCTTCTTGCCCGCACTGTTGGTCCCGGGAGTTGCGATGGCCCAGCTGCCCATCTGGCGCAGGCGGAAGCAGGAGAATATGCAGCAGAACATGCACCTGAAGCTGCAGGTCGGCTACGTCTCCAACAGCGAGGTCCGCTGAGGGCGGGAGGGCCCGGCCTGTATACCCTCGCTCACAGATCACCCGACCCCATTATACTCACCGACCCCGAGACCTGTGGTTGTTGCTTCCAGACACTCTCACGCCTCTGACCCTCTCAGCACGCAGCCCAACTTAGACATCACCATCCATGCTGTTCGCCACATGGGAAAAAGCCCAGCATCTGGTGCCCGGGGCCCTGCGGTCTGGGGTCCTGCACAGCACTGTCTGGGTGGCCATAGGATGCACCTGGCAAATCCACGGGCTAAGTGGCAGGGAGATCCTGCTCCCAAGCAGGCCAGAGGAGAGGGTCCTGAGGAAGCCACATCCACACCCTTTGCACTGGCCTTGCGCCACGTGGGTGGTGGAAGTTTCAGGCTGATCCCCAAGGCAAAGTGAATGAGTCCCGGCCTGCAGCAGCCCCTGCACCTGGTACACTCAGGTCATGGGGACGGTCTGCCATGGCCCCGCAGGCAAAGGGAACCATGCAGGCAGCCTGATATGGAGAATCGTCCCAGGGAACCCATGGACTCCCCAGGACCCAAGGAACGACCTTCCTCGAGGGAGGAGTGTGCCCTGCCGGGGAGCTGGGACTGCCTGGCTGCTCCTGAGGTTTTATCAGAAACACTGTCCTTAGTCCTTTTAAAACGTTCTCGAAGACCAAAATGTGTGTCAAGAAGGTTCCCACTGTCTCCAGAGGGAGTGACATCGCTCCCAGCCGCTCCCCTCACTCCCCTCACTCCTCTGTGCCAGTGCTGGTGGTGCTAGGCACCAAGCCCTCCTGCAGCTGACAGCCAGGACCTGCCTGCTCTAGAGCCCTCAGCACAGTGCCTCTTGCCCAGTTCAACTGCCCGCCCACCCTCCTCCCTCTTTCCTCTCCACTGCTATGGAGCCAGGGGCCACGTCCAGGAGCTGAGCCCTGGCACACAGGCTTGTTGCTGACCTGCCACCCCGAGACCATCATGTCCGTGGTTACATGCTGCTGGGAACAGCCCCCATGAAGACCCTGCACACGCCTGTCTCAAGCACCTTTGAAACCAATCCCCAGTTGGACTAACACTGTCCAGGGTGCTGAAAACCCCCAGACAGCAAGTTTTATGGCAGGTTATAAACAGACCCGGCCAGGCCTCTGCTGGGAACCATCTGTATCCACAGCTGGCCCAGACCCACAAACAGAACATGAACAGCTGCGTGTGAAAATGGACTAAATTCAAGGGTACCCCAGAGTGTGTGGTAAACCCTACAGCTGGGCGAGTCCTGACCTTTGCCCCTTCCTCTGTCGAAAAGCCAGCGATGGCCAAAGTCTTTCTCGTGTGGCATCTTCTCTGACACACTGTCTCTCCGCCTTTTAGGGATTCTGTGATCACCTTGGTTCTCCCTGGATAATTCAGAATCATCTCCCATTTTCATCAGCTGATTAGTTACCTAATATTCCTTTTAGGTTTCAGGATTAGGGCGTGGACCATATTGGGGGTCATTATTCTGCCCCTCACAGCGCTGGGGCGTTCTAAGCCCACCCAGGTTTGGGACCCCTTTGCTCTGTAGTGTCTTTCACAGCCAGGCACGCATACGGGCAAGGGATGGGCAGGGTCATGGGACTGGGGGATAACCATTGAGCCCTTGGGCGGTCCTGGAGCATTATCTGCTTTCACTCTTGCATCCTGGTTACTCCTTTTCACAGCTTCACTCCACTTGCTCCACACACATCTGAGGGATGCAGGCGCAAAAGGGCTCCTCTTCATGCGGTTTAGTTCTAGGGAAGACCAGCAGTCCTTCTAAAATTTTTACTGTTTTCACACTTCACCCTGAGTTTGACAGATTGCACAGTGGTTTTGAGAAGAGATAAATCAGAAATTCTCACCGAGGGAAGCCTGACCACAGCAGGCACCCTTCTCAAGGGCTTACCACTTGGGTCAAGATGCACATGACTGAGTAAAGCTGCCACAGGACATGTTTCCTAGAGAACAAGATTCTACAGCTTTTAGGAGATGGATAACAGAGCCAGAGCTGACCTCCTGGGCCCAGTCTCCTATGGAAATGCCTGAAATACTCAGAGCGCCATGAGCCTGGGGTAGCTAGCGAAGGTCAGCTCAGGTGCCAGTCCCACCTCAGACTTGCTGAACTATAAACTTGTGGGGACAGCACCTCAACTGTGTGTAGTTCAAGTGCCAAGGAACCCAGAGCTCAGGTTGAAATCTGCTGTCTCAGGTGCCTGTGGGGCCCGGTTGGGCCCTGTCCTACCTGCCCTGAGTGTCCTCCACCCCGGGCTGAGGGTCAGTCCTCCCGCATTTGTGATAGTGAGGGCACTGCAGGCTGGCGCCCAGGGTGGGGCTGAGCCTCTCACTGCTCATTTCTCCTGGGCGTTTACGATGCCCGTGGTGGACTTGGGTCAGCCATAAACGCATAGTTACTTGAACACTCACCGCAGAAGTAAACAAGGCAATATCCATAAACTTCAACCCCAGCACGCATGCAACCCCTCCCAGGTACACTCAGTAGCACCTGTCACGTTTTGTGGCCCCATTAGGGACATCCGGAAGGAAGCTCCAAATTGCTCGCCACTCCACCCCAGCACCAACTCCCCTGGTGGGGCCTGATTTTTCCGATGACACCTCCTTTGAGCTGCCACTCCTTCCTGTTGTTCTTTGTGCAATCCTTCCAGCTGTCGGTCCAAGGCCCTGCATAGCCCACTGGTGCACAGTGGGCTCCTCACAGAGGTCCAGACAGGCATGCTGTGGGTCTCCCACTCAAGTGGTCATTTCCACAAAGATGAGGGCCTAACTCCAGCTTCTTTTCCTGATGACACCTGCCACTCTGAGGACAAGCCTTTCTCATTGGGGGTCCTCAAAGAGACCGGAGGACAGGGTGGACCCAGAGGTGGGGATCGGATCAGGGATGTGGGGGGAGGGCAGGTATGGAGGCTCTGGTAAGGCTGTGAGGATGGCTCTTCCTCCCCATCACCAAGGCCCCAGACTGCCCACTCCCATACAAGCTCCTCCAGGATGCCAGTCACTTCTCCCAGGTGGCTACACCCAGCCCCCATTACCTTGCCCTCCACACTCCTCCAACTCCTGACCATGGATCAACCGAGCTGCTGTCTGCTCTCCTGGCTCCTGCATAGAAGAGCCCCAAGACCAGCCCCCAAACCTCCCGGTGTCCCCAGCAGTGGTTCTGCGTGGGGCCCCCAGCCCACCAGCCAGCAGTATCAGCAACTTGTTAAGTGCACATTCTCAGGTCCCACCCCGGACCTGAACTACAAACTTGTGGGACAGAACCCCAAATATGTGTGGTTCCAGCACAAAACCGAGCTCAGGTTGAAATCTGCTGCCTCGAGAGCTCCCAGGTCACCTCTGAGCTGAGCCAGTGCAGTCAGCCGTAGGCAGGGGAGGGTGCTAGGCTGGGGCCTCCCCACCCGCCAGCATGCAGCACCTGGCCCTTCCCATCCACCCACCTCCTCCCTCCACCCCAGGAGGACCCCCTGGGCCCTGCCAAACCAAGGGCCTGTGCACATCAACTCAATGCTCGTGTTTATCTAGATAACAGTGCTTATGTGGTGCATATTTTAATACAAACATAAGAGAAATATTTAAAAACCAAGAAAATACACAAAGGCTCTTCTCTCAGAGCTCTCACCCCATCCCTGGGGTGGAGGCAGGAGGTAGTGCAGGAGGGGCCATGGGGCTGTGTGCTGAGTGGGGCCAGCAGAAGACTCAGAAGTGGAAGTGGCAAACGGGTGGTGGTCGTGGGGGCGGGAGGGGGGTGGTGGTTGCTGTATGCTTGGCTCCAGGAGGCCTGGGCAGGGCTTGGGGACACACAGGTCAGAAGTGTGGGTGTGGATGGTGGGGAATGGACTCAAATAGCTGACTGGGCCCTTTGCTTCTGGGCAAGTTTGTTGAGACATGGACTTTGGATGCAGCTGGGGGTCAGCTGGGGGAATGCTGCTCCAGCGAGTGAGGACGGCTTGAGTCACAGCCGATCAGCAGGAAGGAGGTCATACACACCCCCCACACGTGGGCCATCACTGCAGACCAGGGTGACCCCGCAGCAAAGAGGGTGACAAAGGTCCCTGATGCTTCCCTTCCAGATGCCAACGCCCCAACCAGGCTCCCGTACCTGCCTCCTCCTGGCAGCAGGCAGCTGAAGGACAAAGCTGTCCCTAGAAAGGGGTGGAGGGGGGCTGGGTAGGCTCTGCTTCCTCGATGACTTGGGGGCCAACCCTCTCCAGGAAGCTGCCCAGCCAGCAGCACAGCGTTTGGGGTCTCGGGGCACAGGGACCAAACCCTCTGGGTGGACCCAGCTGGAAATGAGCTCGAGGGTCTGAGAAGCTGACTGGACATCAGTCCAAGATGGTCCTGAAGTCTGCGGTCAGGGCTGGGTCGGCTGCGGCCTCCAGGGTGGCCAGCGTCGCCCTCGGGAGCTGCCGGCACAGCTGCGCTTGGGCTGCAACATGATTGAGATCAGACCTCTTCCCAAAGGGAACCAAAGAATGTTCACCTCAGCCTCCTGCACCCACTGAGGGGCAGGAAAAGCCGGCTGAGTCCTGAGCGCCCGCTGTGTAGGTCAGGCTCCAGGTGCATGGCCGAGGAACAGACAGGGACCAGTAAGGACGTCAGAGCACAGAGGAGCGGGGGTGCAGCCAGGACACAGGCCAGGGGTGGGAGGAAGGGCACTCAGACCAGCAGAGCTGGAGGAGAGAGGGAGGGAGATGCAGTTCCCGTGGGAAATGTTGGCCTTGGAGGGGAGGGGTGGAGAGGTGGAGTGACTGAGTGGGCATGCCAGGACCCCCAAGTGAGGCAGGACCCTCGAGCCACCTGTACACTACTGTTCCCACTACCGCTGTTACTCAGACACAGAGGGGAGGACAACTGCTCATTCAAGGACAAGGATAAGCCCTGCACCTGCACAGGGGGTGCCTTGGGGTGGGCACTCTGCCCAAGCTTACCAGTCTGGAGTGCTCCCAGGAGACACCTGTAGGTGGCACTGTGGCGAGACAGCTTCAGCCGGAAGGAGTGAAAGCACAGCCACCTTGCGGCTTCAGAGGGAAACAGGCCTGCAGCGCTCTTGGTCCCCAGAGACATCCCTGGGAACAACACATGCAGAGGCTGACAGCCCCACTCCCAGCACTCCTCCCAGGAGAGGCCATGTGTTCCGGTGGGCACCAGGGGTCCCTGCTGGGCTGAGTGCAGGAGTGGGGTCCAAACAGAGACTTTGTTGTTGGGGCCACCCAACAACAGGGTATACCCAATTCTGACAACTGAAACGTTTTCAGTTTCTTCAAAGAAACTTCCTCAAAACAGAAATAAACAGAAAGGAAAGTCGGTCAACCTCAGCACCACAAAGACACAGCACAACCTGAACTGAGGCTGATTATGACTGTGTGTGACAAGGCTGAAGTGGATGATGTGCGTGTCCCTCACACTCTCTCCCCCAAGACAGGCAGGGGACTTGGGGCCCAGCTTCCTCCTGACTACTGCCTGGATTTGTGCAAGCACCCCCTGAGCACCAGAGAGGAGGCCCTGCCTGGGAGAAGGCAGCTTGCGTTCCAATCAGGACAGATGTCTGCCCACACAGCAGAGGGTGGGGTGAGGGGTCAGCTAGATCTTAGCGAGTTAAACCGTGCCAGGAAGTGTCGATTCCCTGAATCCTGCCTCCGCTACACCAAGGCCGGAGCTGCTCCAGTCACAGGGCTCATGGAGCACAGGCAGTTAGTTCCGTGCTGGAATCGTGTGGTAAGCACCGGCATTTGCAGCACCACAGGCCACCCCAGCCGTGGGTCACTTGCTCCCACCTGGATTCTTGGCTTTCAGAAGCATGTGGCAGCGTGACGCGGTGTCTGAGATGATGCGGAGGAAAAACGAGGGGTTCTTCCGAACGTGCTGATTAAACGGGAGCTGGAGCACACAGGCGTGGAACCTGAGGAAGGTCAGGTTTATCAGAGGAGAGTCCCATGGCTGCAACGTGTGCACGAGCAGGTGTGCACATGGCCAGTTCCCTGGGCCCCTCCCAAACAACGTGCATGTGTGTCCACCAGCCGGAAGTCTGACCCCTCGCTCACGCTCACCCTGTGGAGGTAGAGGTATCTTCCCCACTCATGGGAGGGGGGAGCCAGGCCTGGAAACTGGGTGGGGGCCGTGCCCCTGGCCTGGAAGAGGACCGTATTCTGGAGGACCCTCTCCCAAAGGAGGGGTGGTGCTCAATGCAGGATGGGGAGAGGCCTCCACTAGTGGATATCACATCTGCCAAAGACTCCAACCTGAAGCCCACGCTTGTCCGAAAAGGCTGAGCCCGGCAGGTCCCCAGACAGCACCCGGTGAGTGTCCTGGTCCGAGTGCCAGGGACATTCCTTTGGCTCAGTTCCACAGCCCTGGCTGCTATGGCCTTCACAATCCCGATTCATGTACCCCCTCCTGCAGGGGAGGGCACGGGCAGCCCCGCATGCCTAACCTTCCACATTGGGAAGCAGCTAACTTTCATGCGGTGGAGAAGGCAGCTCGGCACCTACTGTTGCTTTGGGACTGCCGCTCCCTGAATGAGGAGCATGGAGCGGCCCCAGGTGCCCGCTCTGTACCCACGTCACTACAACATTCCCCGGGAGGCAGGTGTCTGAGGCCAGAGACCCACAGAGCGAGGGGGTCCACCACTGGGGACACAAGGGTGAGGCCAGGCTGAACACCAGAGCAAGACCTTCAGCAGGCAAGGAGGCCTCCAAGGACCTGGGCTGGTCAGGGGCTGGCCTCCTACTGACCTAGAAGCATTACCTGACTGCTCCTCATCCCTGAGGGCCCCGAGAAGTGAGAGGGTATATAGCCACCTTGTTGTTGGCTGTGAATGGCGTGAGGTCACGTTCCTGTTTATACTGAGCACATCTGCAGAGGATTCATGGCAGCTTGCACACGGAGCAGGAGTGTATGAGAGAAGGTGCAGGTGAAGAGGAAACACATGAAAAGCAGGAGGCGGCGGCCTGAGTGCTGGGGTCCCTGGACTGAGCCTCAGGCTCCACGCCTCCCAGACACCAAGGGAATAATGGAAGCGCACACATGGGCCTTCTGGTCAAAGCACAGGGCACAGGCCCCGGGGCCCAAGGGTTTCTTGGAGACATTTAACAGGCACTTCCCTCCACGAGCCCATCCAGTCCTGTGAGACGACCTTGTCTCACATGGGCACAGCCTTGGGTAACACGAACTCAGGGGCTCAACACATAGCTGCCTGGCTTCCCAGCACTCGGGAGACATGCGAACCCCTCATCCACCCCACGGCTTACAGCCACGGGCCCTGACTTCGGGCAGAACGCTTTCCCCATGAGCTGCCTGATGTCAGGTCTCCCCTGGAAACCACGGAGCAAACACCAGTGTCCTGAGGCCAGACGGGCAGGTAGCCAGGTGAATGTCCATCTTCCGGGGAAACCAGCACAACCTGACAGTAGCACTGGTTTCCCAGCAAAGACTCAGGACAGCCAGTGAGTGGCTCCACTGTATTCTGCCCCAGTTCTCAGCAGGTGGCCGCGAAACCAGGGAATGTTCAGGAAGCACAGCTGGGCCTCAGCACACACCAATGTGTGCCAGGAGTGGTGGCTGGGCTGACTGGGAGCTGCACACCAGAGCCTCGTCTGGGGGGTACTGGAGTGTGGTGGCCACGGATGGTCTCCTGCACCGCCTGGATCCTCTGCTCTCTGGGATCCTCCCAGTAAGGCATCTGCCTCCCACAACCACACGTGGGCCGCCCTCCTCACACCCTGCAGCTCTCCTCCTCTGACCTCCCCTCCCCCCACAGCAGGATGGGTTAGCCCACAGGGAGACAGGGACACCCCAGGCTATGCAGCCCCGTCACCACCTGGTGAAGGGAACAGGACCTCAAACAAAGCAGAGCCTCTATGAACCACACAAAGAGGCAGCCTCAGCCACTGAAAATGCTCTCATAAATGGAAGGTTTCAGCATGAAGGCCTGGGAGCTGGGGAGTGCATGCTGTCCCCAGGCTCGGGAAAGGGGAACCCAGGCGGCGCCTGGCCATGCACCCCATCCCTGTGGTGGCACAGCCAGTGAGCTCACCTGTAGGCCTGCAGCAGGAATATCTTGTAAACGTTTGTGTAAACCGTCTGAAGACCATTCACCTGGAGCCACAACAAAAGGAAATGTTGGAAATGCATCTGAAGTTTAAATTTTTATCTTTTGCTTTATCACCAGCTCAAATGGAGTAAAAAAAAAGGGGGGGTATTGTGTCCTCACTGTGACCCCTCACCACCTGGGGTAGAGTCAGGACAGTGCTGGGGCTGCCTAAGGGAACCAAGCAGAAAGGGACAAGGAGATGAGCGCCCAGACCTGGACGATGTCCTGGGCCCTGAGGCTCTAAAGCCTGAGCCAGAGGAGGCCTCAGAGTCCCATATCCTGCAAGGAGGAGCTCCAGGGCTGAGGAAGATGGCAGCAGAGGGGGGATAAGGAAAAGGACCTCAACACACACAGGGGCATATATGCACACTCACTTGCATGTATATACACCCATATGTATGCACTCACACATGCACACCCATATGTGAACATGTACCCATATGCACGCACATTCACACATGCATGCACATCCACACACTTATACACACATCTGCATACTTACACACACAATACACAACAGGACCTATAAAACAACTCCCACAGGTAGACTGAGCAGCAGGTCTTCTGAGCTCTGAAGTCAGCTGGCTGCGTGGCTCACCTGCAGATCCAGAAGCAGACTGTGACATTTCAGCCTTAATACCGCAAAGAGCTTTCGACGCATGCTTCTCCCAGGCTTGGAGCCCTGGCTGAAGGCAAGACTTGCTCTGATCGAGGTCTGGGCATAACTGCAACACATGACATCCAGTGAGGCTGAGGATGGGCATTACAGGGAGTGCCCTCACTGCAAAGAGCCTCGTGTCCAGCAGGACCTAAAATCTCCGGGCTCAGATCTGTACTGCTTCCCTACACGCTGGGGTCCCCAAGTCTGCCATACAACCTCCTTTCACCAAAAATACTCTAGAAAACTGCTCACCTGGCCAGTCCCCTCACCCACACAAGAATGACATGCTCCTGCTCTGGAGGGGGAGCTAGCACCGAGGCCTCTGACCTTTTGGGACCGTAACCACGTGTTGCACACAGAGCAGGAATGGGGCTAGACTGGCCACGTACACCTGGCGAGGCGCACTTACCTAGAGTAGTCACAGAACACCTCCAGGGTCCGCGTGTCCAGCAGCAAGCCACACCAGGGGAATAGGCAGTGGGCCGGTAGCTGCAGGGGGGCCGTGCTGCCCATGGCATCGTCTTCCAGGGGGAAGTTCACTACCGTCTTCCACAAGTTCGCCTTGCAGCCGTACTCGGGCACTCCCCTGGACAGGGTCCTGAAGCAGACGGGCTGCTTCAGCCCCCGGGAGGAGAGGGACACCACCCAGGGTTTCGGACGCACTCACTCGATGCTACGTAAAACCCCAAGAGGCAGCGGGGAGCAAGGGCTGGCACTGAAGGGAGGCCACACCAACCCTGTGGGCTTCCAGGTGCTGGTTTCCAAAGGCTCTGGGTGACCAGTGCCAATGATCAAAGAACAGGTGGCTGCAGAGGCCGGCAGCAGGGGAGGGAAACACAAGGCTGAGTCCTGAAGGCCAAGTAGATGCCACATGACCCTGCTCACAGGTGAGACCTAGGTGAGCAGAGCTCAGGCTCCAGGCTGAGAACTGAGGCTGGCCAGATGGGAGGGCAGGCAGGGTCCATGGAGGACACAGGTCCTCTCTGCGATGGCCAGCTGTGTCCACTCAGAGACCACAGTCCCGACATGCGCTGGGGTCTTTGTAGGTGAGGTCAACATCTGCATTCAGACAGCTTGAAAGGTGGTTACCTTCCACAGTGGGGACACCCATCAGAAGGGCCCGAGAGCAGAAGCGGGGTGTCCTGAGAAGGGAGAATCCTCCCGTGGGTGGTGGCTGGGGCTCCTGCCCTTCTTGCTGCTGCCCTGTGAACTGCAGACTCACCTGGCCAGCCCCCACTATCACATGAACCGACTCCTTGCAATAACTCTGTATATGTCCCCAGTAGTCCAACTCCCAGTGGACCCCAACATACACATTCTGAGCCACCTCCCTGCCCACCCTCAGAGCAGCGGTGTCCCCCCACCCTGCCAATATTCCACAAAGGAGGCCACGCTCCCTGCCTGTGCCGTGCCCTCGGGCAGCCACTGGCCACGTGTGGTTACTGATGTCTTTGAAAGTGCCTGGTGCCTGGGGTCCTGGATTTTTCCTGATTGAACTTGGATGAATTTACATTTGCACGTCATCCTGTGTGGGCTACTGTGTGTGGCAGTGAGGCCCAGCATGTCCCGGCAGTACTGCCCATCCTCCGAGCCCTGAGGATCCCCGGGGGCAGACACGGGGTATCGGGACGCCATTCCGATGAGTTCTCCAAAGACAACCCCACGACCAAAGCACACTGCCCCTCAGGCAGTGACATTGTTAAGAGTTTGGTTTTATCCTTATCTAGTTCCTTGGAAAACTGCCCTGTGAAACGAGCCCCAGGTCCCTGGGGTCCTGGAAGGGACGGCAGGCTGCAGGCAGCACGCCAAGGCAAGGTTCCCTGTCTGTGGAATTCTAGTTTGAACAAGACGAACTTATGACCAACACCTCACGCGATCCCCATGCTTGTAACACTGTCACTTAGCAAGACCTTCCCCCACCCCCGTTCTCTCCTAAAGCCAACCACAATGAAGAGATGCTACACTAGAAGCTGCAGACAAGCACACAGGGCCGGCTCCTGTCTTCCTTCATGGGCACCTCCTGGGCACATGCCCACTCCACTGCCCAGAGCACTGCATGTGCATACATTCCAAGGAGCCCCGAGGACTCAGCCCAGCCCAGGCGCTCCCTGACCCACACTTGCTCCCTCCCTCTAGGGATACAAGTGTCCCGGTGCCACGCTGTCAGCTCCAGGCTTCTACGCGGTTTGCCTGGAGTCTCAGAACAGCACAACTGTGCCACATGCCCTCCGCAGAGATGCTGGGATGCCGTGGGAAGCTTGGGCACAAGGGGAGAATCACTTCTGATACAAGCAAGGTCAGCAGCATGAGGCCACAGAAGCACCTGCCGAGACACACGTGTGTGCAGACCCTTACCTGAGGAAGGCCTTCGCTTGTGTCAGATGAGGGGTGACCAGCAAGAAGTCGTCCACTAAACGCAGGAGCACTCTGGTAGGAAAAGAGGCATGAGGAAGGGCATTAAATACAAGTTCACATGCACAAGAACTAAGTAATCCATGCGACTCGGTACTGGCAGGGGCCCCGGGATCACGCCAGCACCACCACCAGCCGGGTCCTCTGGGTGCACTGGGAGCCACTCACAGG
This sequence comes from Murina feae, assembly GCA_004026665.1. NCBI lineage: Eukaryota > Metazoa > Chordata > Mammalia > Chiroptera > Vespertilionidae > Murina > Murina feae. The sequence continues at coordinate 66,743 of PVJC01001360.1, forward strand.
CTTCGTCAGAGGCCTGCTCATTACCTCCTGTGAAACCTCCCATGAAGAAAGGGCAGCCCTGTCTGCACCAGAGCACGGGAAGGGGCGAAAGCAATCAAGGGCACCAATGACATGGAACCTGTTACCCGTCCCGCTGCAGTCCGGGGAACACCCTGCTCTCCATGTCTCCGTAGCACAAGCTGCACAGCAGGGTGGACAGGATGGAGCCCTGGGGGATCCCCTGACACTGGATGTAAAACCTGGGGGGAGATGTGGGCAGAAGGGTGGGGCACATGTTCATATCACAGACATGCGTGCAGACCACATACACGTGCAGACACGCTGTGCAGGGCACATACACATGCATCCACCACACACAGAGAGAACACAGATCACACACCCGCCCGTGAAGCCCTGCCACAGGCAGGGGCCCTGACTCACTTGCCCCCGATCCTTACGATGTGGTTGTACACCAGGCGCAGGAAGACATCGAACAGGTCGCTGCTGGCCTCGTTCAGGGAGCAGCTCTGGAAAAGCACGTGGGAGACGCACGTGGGTGAGCAGGACACGCTAGCCAGAGACGTGCAGGGGGGGACAAGGGATGGGCGGTAGTGGACAAGTAGGAACAGCATGGGTCATCTGTGGCTCTGGCAGGGCCCAGACCCAGGGCCACTGGCCCAGACGGCCTGTGCCACACACTGACTCTGTGGACGTGGTGGGGCCCTGTGGCCACAGGAAAGGCATCCATCCAGGGGGCTCAGAGCCACACCTGGAGGACCGACTCAACCGAAAGCGGTTCTGCAGAAAGCCACAAACTCAGGAACAGTCCCTGCGCAGGCACAGGAAGCCTGGGCTTCCCACCTGCGGGGTCAATTCCAGACCGATCTACGGGGCAAATCTAACGTGTTTTCCCACAGGGGCACGTTTTCTTCTGGCCTCAAGGTCAAAACTGAGGGAGAAGACATCTCTAGCGAGTCTTAAAGCAGCTGCACAGTAACACAGAATTCAGGGAGGTGCAAAAAAGAGAAATGCAGCTGAAGGCACAGCAGTGTCTGCTGGCTGAGGGTGGCCTGCGTCTGCCCACCACCTACCTGTTCGATGACCACGGAGTCCCTCAGCGAGCTCGTCTTCTGCAGCTGCTGCACAAACTGCTTCATGTAAGGCTGGAGGTCCGTGAAGGTGGACACCTGCAGCCAAGAGGACAGGTGTGAGGCAGGTGGGCGCCTCCCTCCGAGCCCTGGCCTCGACATCGACAAGCGGAAGTCACATCATGGAAGACTCCGTCGGGAGTGGGAGCAACCCAGGGAGGCCCTGCTGTGCAGCCTGCGCTCAGAAAGAGGAGGACAGAGATGCGGGGAGAGGAGAGTGCTACAAAACACAGGGCCGTCCCCTCCAGCCACCTCCCCGTGCCCACTGTGCCTGGTAGAATGCGGAAGGGAGTTTCTTGGGGGTGCCGGAGAGGCAGGAAGCAGGTGGACCTAGAGTCCCTGCCCTGGGTGCATCCCACAATCTCTCAGGCCTAATTCAGGGAGGTGGAGCTTAAGAAAAAGTGGGGGCTATGACTGAAGACACTTAGGGTTCAGGGCCATCAAAGCAACCAGGATTGAGGATCAGGTGCTAGGAGGAGAGGGCTGCAGACAAAGTCAAAACTGAGAAGTGGTCCTGACTGGTTTGGCTCAGTGGATAGAGTGTTGGCCTGCGGACTGAAGGGTCCCCAGTTCGATTCCGGTCAAGGGCATGTACCTTGGTTGTGGGCATATCCCCCGTTAGGGGTGTGCGGGAGGCAGCTGATGGATGTTTCTCTCTCATCAGTGTTTCTAATTCTCTATCCCTCTCCCTTCCTCTCTGTAAAAAATCAATAAAATATATATATATTTTAAAAATAAATAAATAAATAAAATTTCTCATCACCAAGACTCCCCTTGCAACTAAAAAGGCGAGACAAACCAAGGCAAACACCTGACAGAGGACTCGTACCCAGAACATACAAATTTCACCTATAAGTCAACAACAAAGGTAGACAGCCCATCAGAGAGCAAGTAGAGGATTTGAACAGGCATTTGCGCGAGAAATGTCCACATGAAGGGTGGATATGAAAGGTCATTGCGAATGCAAGTCAAGACCATACAAGACACTGTGCCCGCCCTCAGGGAATCCGGGCTGCCCCCCGAGTGCTGACACTTGCAAGTGTGTGAGCATGAGTACGCCTGGCCCTCCCATATTTGGTGTCCCCATGGCTGCCCCGCAGAGCCCAGGCCGGCCTGTGGCCAGTGCTTCATGGCCACTCTGGCACAGGCCACTCAGGAACACTCTTTGGTGACATCTAAGACTAAACAAGGCATGCCTGTGCCACCCGAAGCCACCAGATGACACATCGCAGCCGTGTTCAAACCTCCCAACCTGAAGCCAGCAAAGGCCCCCCAGCAGCGGAGAGCAGTGTGGGTGCAGGAACACGCCCCGGGCGAGGTGAATGGCAGCTGCTCCCGGGGACCCAGCTGCTTCTCAGACTCACTGGGGAGCAATGGGAACCAGACAAGAAGGGCGATCCGTCGGATTCACGTTCACGGAGTTTGAGACAGGTAAGAGAGTCTGCACGAGGGAGGTCAGAGCGGCAGGCACCTGGGGAGGAAGGGGGAGCCTCGTGGCTGCTGGTGACTTTCTATCCTTTGACACAGGGGGTGGCACCATCAGTCCACAAATGTACAATCTCACTGTGTCGTACACTCTGGATCTGTAGCCCAGACTCACCTGACTTGCCCAGGGGTTTTCAGTTATGCTTTTCCCAAGAATTTCTGGGGGGATTTTTCCTGCACACTCCTGCCTTCCCCACGGCACAGGTTTAGGAGGTTGGGTGCCCTCACACTCCAACATGCTCAGAACAATTGCTTGGAAATCCCCATTTGCCGACTGGGCCTCAAGTGCAACCTGAACTCCAGGTGTCCTTTCCCTGCACCACTGAGGCCTCAGGCCGCTGGCCATTGCAGAGAGGGTGCCCTCAGCCCCTCAGCCCCACCTGGAAGGCCCAGGTGTCCTGGGTGAGGTGCCCTCTGGCCCTCTCCTCGCAGAGTCAGCACAGTGCAAACCATGAAGCACTTGGCTCCACTGAGTAAACACAGGCCAGGCCTGGGCTCCCGGGCGCCCACGGGAACACCAAGAAGCACACACATGGCTGTGCTGCCACCTTCTGGCACAAACCTGGGGCCCTGTGAAGGGACAACAGGCAGGAGTGGCTTGAAGAGAGGACCGACTGTGACATGAACAAGAGCATGAGGATGACCAGGAAGGAGGCACCTCCCAGCATGGGAGCTCAGGAAGTGGGGCTCAGGGCCCACGGGGAAGGGATGCACTGCAGGGCAGACATCCATGTCACGGACACACCTCCTCATGGCACACACCCACAGGCCTTACGTGTCTTTTGAAGGACTTCCGGACGCGTCCGCAGGCAGTTCTCTGGACCACGGCGTACTGGCGCAGGCAGTATGTGTGCTCTTGAGGCTGGATCACATTGGCGATCACCTCCACAAGCCTGTCGTGAGGGAGGGCGTCGTATGCACCCATCACATCCACCTGCACGGATAGAGGTGCGCTTATAGGCTGCTCACACCCACCGTGGCCCCGTGTTCTGGGTCCCACTCTGCTGTCAAGCTGAGGCCCCAGCCTTTTTTCGAAAACCCTGGGGTGATAGGACATGGCAGGACCCGGAGCCCCTGAACACCCTTCCCAGAGCCCCATCCCAGCCACACATACCACCCCACTGTGGAGCTCTTGCTGAGACATCCCCACATCCCCCAGACTGAGCACCCCAGGGCGGCTCTCTGTTCCTCTCTCCATACCCCAGACTGTAACACCCCAGGGTGGGCCTGCGTCCCTCTCTCCACACCCCAGACTGTGACACCCCGGGATGGGCCTGTGTCCCTCTCTGAGTGAAGGCTGATGAGCAGCAGGTCCCTGGCAGATCACCGGGGTGCTAGGTTAAGAGCAGGGGTCACTGTGGAGTTGGGGTGCAGAACTGCAGAGTCCATGCCAGCAAGGAAGGCTCAAAGCTTCTGTTCCCAGGAGGCAGATGCTCCCAAATGGAACATCTGCCCTCCTGGGTCACCTGCCCTCCCTCTCCCAAGCCTGCAGCTCCACCACAAAAACCTCCCCCTGGCAGATACAGGTCCTGAAAAAGCCAGCCACACTGCAGGCTCCGGCCAGGGCCCATGATGCGGAGTCACCTCGTGGGTGAGCCTGAGGGTGCTGAGTGGGCTCACTGGGGAGGGAACACCCACCTTGACAAAGTACAGCTGAGGCACTGGGTCCTGGGCCCGCATGCGCAGCACAAAGGCACGCCAGGCCCTGTAGATGTCGTCCATGCCCAGCACAGAGGCGCCCAGGAGGCCAGGGCGCTGCTCTCGCTCATAGTTCAGCACGCTGAACAGCGTCTTGACTTTGGAGGTGAGATGCTGCACCTGCAGGGCCAGCCCAGGATGGCAGCATGGTCACAGGAGGCCCCCAGCCAAGGGGATCTGGGGCCCAGGGATGGGAGGTAGCTCTGCTTCTGCACCCCCTGGCCACTAGCTTCCCTCAGGTGGAAGGGCCGGAGAGACAACCCACCCACACCCAGGGCATCCCCAGGGATCACCCTGGAATTCCTAGAAACGTGGTATGAAAAACCAAGTAGCAGCACACAGGACCATCTCTCCCACCTGGCCCCCCCTCCCCCCACAGGACGAGGAGGTCATCATCTTCTCTCACAGACCAAACCAGGTGCCTATTCCACATCAACAGCTTCACTTTCTTTTGCGGGAGGGAGACACCAGTAACAACAAAATCAGCCCCAAATGCTACAGGGAGGCACTGGGAGGGTTTAAAACTGCTGGTGACCGAGATGCCATTGGTGGAAAGGGATGCTAACCACAGGGTGGGGTCCTACAGGGTCCAGGAACCCGAAGGCTAAATGGCCCATTTCCCTATGTCCCTGCATCTCTGAAGAGCACATATCCCAGTGTCACAGCAGGACCACGGGCACAGGGTCAGTCCCGTGTCACAGGTCCACGTCTTAAGAACCTTGTGGGGTCTGAGCCTGTGCAGCAGCTTCTAGGACTGGCCTGCCTGTGAGTTTCTCCTCGGACCCAAGAGCACACCCACCCATGAGATCCCAGGGCGCTCTGGTCTATCTACCTGGGCACCAGGCCTGGGGGTTAATGCTGTTTGCTTAAAAAAATGAAACGAAAGTGGTGACCTTCTTGTCCCCATGGAACGTTCTGGCTCCCACAACGTAGTCCATGTTCACAATTGGCCGCAGCCCGCTGGGCTTGGGGAGGAAGCGGAGTCTGGACATCAGCAGAGCAGGCCTGGCTTCCTGGTGTCGCTTGACCTCAGCTACCGACAGTTCTCGAAGCTGCACCCGATCAAAGTGCTGTCTGAAACAGAACCTCGTGAGATGTGGCTCAGCAGCCACACAAGAACCCAGGTGGTCGACTTGCAGAGGTGCCCATGTCCAGGAAGCTGCTCCGACACAATGACCAGGCGCTGCTGGAGTGCCCTCTGTGCCAGGGACCCAGGATGCCTGTTCCCTCTGCTACAGAGCCCTGGCTAGTAGGACTGGGATGGGACGGGATTCCTGGGAGCAAGACCCCATGTTTTGCCACAAAGAATGTGTGGGGGTGCAACCTCACAAGAGTCCCCCACCTCCCTGCTGGCCTCACCCTTGAAACCTCCTACAGGGAGGCACAGAGGTTAAGAATGCTCCCTAAGCTGTGGCCGTGGAGTGAAGGGAGGCTGCATGGCACTTGAATGGTTCCCGGAGTGAGGGTAAGAGTGACCACTGGGATCATGTGTCATGAACTTTTAAGTTATTAAACAGGATGCACTGTGCATCTCCTCAGACCCATGATTAGGACTTCCAGACCCTCTCCCAGGTGCAGGAGGACTGGGTCTGAGCCCCGGTTCAGGAGTTGCTGCTTCCCTTCAGAGATATGTGGTTCAGGCTTGGGTTTGACCCGAAAGTGCATGGAGCCCGGGAGCCCTGATCTGGTCCTCGCCAAGCCCTCGGCCAGGCTGGACAGAGAGGAAGAGAGCTTGTGTGTTGGGCTGTCACACCCCTAACCCTGATGGATCCCAATCCGGCCCACATCTGTCACAGTCCTGCACAATGCACCCAAAACAGCCACTGAGCAGCTAAAACAAATCCAGTCTGAGATGAGTCGACCTTCTGGGAAGTTTCCGTCTCAGGGTCCTGCCTGACAACAGACATCTCTGACTCCAGACACTTCCCACAGTGAGTTGTCAAGTAGCCACGTTTATCTTGTGACACAAGTCCCACTTGTTCTGTGCAAATTAAAGTAGAATCTGACCACACGCCAGGGTAAGTCATTTGCTTGCACCATTGTTCCCGCTTTCAAGATCCTAGAGATTACCTGGCTACAGGCAAGGAAGGAGGCGCTCCAGGAGTCCATGTCAGCACAGACCCCTGTGGGCCAGGACGGCAGTGCCTGGAATAGCTGGGTGGGGGCCCCGAGGTGGGGGCCCCGAGGTGGGGGCACAGGGAACCCAGAGCAGGAACCAGGGCTGTGTCTGCAGATGGGAAGAAACGGGTCACGCGAGGCTCTGACTGTGATACCTGATCCCAATGCTTTGCAATTGGCTCCAGATGCTCTTCCGGAAAAAGAAGAGCTGGTTCTTCTGAAACGTGGTCTCCGTGACATAAAAAAACGACTTCAGCAGCTCAACCACGTATGTGCCCATCAACCAGCACAGGAACTTGGCCAGGACCGCTTCTCTCAGACGGTGCTCCGTGGCTGGGACATGGCGACCCCCTGGAACGAGAGGCACATGCTCGCCCCACCTGCACGGCCCATCATGGATACACAGTCACGTGTTGGTGTATGATTTGAGGGATCCTCACAGAGCAGCAAGATCCAGAAATGCCTGGGTTCTCCAGGCTGGACCACAGGTGAGTGGTGGCAGTCACACACAGCTAAGGGATGCCACGTGCTGTGGGACTCCAAACATGCACCAGGGCTGCTGTCCTCCTCTGTATTTTGTTCTGTGAGACATTGTGGGAAGAGGTCCACAGTGTCACCCGGCTGCCACAAGGGCCATGACACAGATAGAAAAATGTAAAGAGGACAGGGACCCAGCGGCAGGTGTGGGACAGAAGATAGGATGGGGAGCAACAGGGTGGGGACAAAGCTAAACACACAATAACCGTGGGAAACAGTAACCGTGTCTAATGTGGGACATAACCAGGCCAGGGGGAAACAGCATACAGGTTGGGGTGGGACCAGATTGAAGTATGCTAAGGCCCTTATGTTGCTCAGGAGAAGGGAAACCACTGCGGGAGGAGAATGGAGAGTATAATTTCCAGTTGCTGGGAGGCAAAACCAGAATGAGAACACACATCCTCAGTCAGGACACGAGGAATAAGGGCATGGGAAAGGCAGGCAAATGAAAAAGAAAAACATGCAGACACAACTATAATAATAGAAAAATGAAAACAAATCGGATTTTACAGGAATGTGGCAAAGACTCACACTGGATCGAAAATGAACTTAAAATGTCAGTGATGTGCTACTAAGAAGACACATCTAAATTATGGAGATATGAAAAGGTTGAAAATAAAAATCAAAGAATGACAAGTGATGAGGTAAACACTAACCAAAAAGAAGCCAGTGCAGATGCTCTCTCTAAGCTGTTCTGACAGACTTTAAGGTAAAAAGAATTAGTAGACACACATCAGGAAGATAAAACTTCTCAGAGGTGCTGTGCCTAACGAAACCACGCAAACACTGTCAGAACAGGACAATGAGATGAGCGCCTCTCAGCACTGGGCCTCGGGAAGGACACGCCGTCTCCCACAGCACATAACAAGCCCAACACAGTGAACATAGCTACCTACTGGCCCCCAGGACACACTGGTGAAGGCTGCCGATGAGGCTACAAAGCAGGTTTCAAATAGCTCAGGTCATCAGACCACTACACACCTGAATCGGAAATCAGCGACAAAAAGATAACATTTCCACTCATTTGAAAAATCTAAAATGTATGTCTAAAGAACTCACTGATCAAAGAAATGACAAAAATACTAAATGCAGTTGATATAAAAATGTGACCAACACATCAGAACACAGGCGCAGCTGAGCAGGACCAAAGGGAAGGCATCGCCAGACATCCACCTGAGAGGTCAGAGGACAAGCCCAAGAGCAGAGAAAGGATATAACCACCAGAAAAAAGTAAAGGAATTCAAAACAAAGGCCCGGTAAAGGCCCCACCCAGACTCTGCCCTGAAGGTAAAGGTGTCCTCTACGGGAGGGACACACTTGGATGGTAGTTCAGGAAAAGTGATGGTGTGGTCGGATGTGAGTTGGAGGCAGAGCACAACCTAAGCCAGCAGCAGTGTATGCCCAGGTTAGGGGCAGGGGTTGTCACCAGCCCAAGGTTAAGACAGCCCAGGGAGACAGTGAGTAAGCAAGCAAGGAGCCACGGCAGCTCTGAGGTTCCATCAGGAACCTGTCTTGCGATGTCTCTAAATACTACAGCAGATGCGGCAGCTGGTAGTCTGGCCTCCAAGGCTGGGGACCAACCAGGCAGCTGATGGCAGTCAAAAAACAGCACGACAGGTGGGACAATGGTCAAGGTTGTCTAGACAGAAGCAAAGGAGCTGGATGCTGCGAACAGAGCGCCTGGCAGGGCAGAAGGCGAGCACAGAGGAAGGGGTGTCCCAGCAGGAGAGGGCGGAAGAGGTGACAGTGGACAGTCATGATTGGAGGGGTGGCTCAGAGGCCAAGGCTGTGCATCATTTATTCAGCCAGTGGGCAGCTGGCATGGCCCAGCCACGGAAAGAAACAAATGCCTAGGGTACCGCTTGAGTGAGCAAGGATGCCACAGAAATCCCAGTCACCTGGGAGAACACCATGGTGGAGCAGGGCCCCATCGGAAGTTGGGGAACAGAGTCATAGAAGTCAAACTCCTTTCCTTTCACAAGGCAAGCTGAAGCCCCAAGCAGTGAGTGTGTGACAGCTAACTCAACTGAGTCTGACGTGCCTGAGGGTCCCCCACACTGTCCCACGTGGTCTGTGGGTGTACAAGTCATGCAGTATGAACAAGTTCTGGAGATCTGCTGGGCAGCCCTGCTTACACTCAGCCCTGTTGTCCTGGACATGCAAACAGTGGTTAAGAGGTAGATCTCATGTGATGTGGTGTTTTCCACAATTAAAATAAAAACAAAACAAAAAACCAAGTTGCTGGAAGGTCACCTTGCTGTCCGAATCACCTGGCCCTGGTGTCTCTTGGGAGTCTGAGAAAGTGTACCTCGCTGCTTCTCTGTAGGATGCCATTGCAATTGGGATCTTTGGGGATGGAGCTGGGCATTTCTAAGGCCCCCACCTATGAAAGCTGTAACATGCATCTGGGTGGGTTAGCCTGGCCGTAACAGAGGGCTCTGAACCATCTTTCTTCTAAAGTCCTAAATGTCTTGGGAGTTGGGGGAGATCAAGTATAGCAAAACTTGGGTCTGTTGTCACTGCTTCTACTCTGCCGGTGGGGGATGGAAGGGGCAGGGAGGGTGGCAGATGAAGAGGGCACTGGCCAAGAGGGGGCTGAGTGGTGGCTGTACCAGAGGGACCTCATCATCAAGCCCAGAAAACCAAAGGCCTGGGGGGAGAGCCAGGCCAGGTTGGCAGAAAATTTCCTGAACCCCCACTGCAACCATCCATTTCCTTGACATAGGAGGAGCGTCCTGCTGCTCTGATGACCCTTTCCTTCCTGAAGACAGGGAGGGTCCTTGTGCAGGACACAGTCTTTTCACTCATCTGGCTGCCCTGCCCTGCCCTGGCATAGCAGCTGCCCAACTGAAACTTACTTTGGGACCAGACGCATCTGGGCAGCCAGGGCTTTATCTCCCATCCCCCAGCAAGAGTGGATTCTGTTCCCAGCCTCTGTCTCAGCGGGGCACTATTTCATGGTGATAAACATGAATGTCAAAAAAGAGATTATGAAAAACGTTCAGGAACCCTCAGGAAAGCTTCTGGATGCTTCCATCCTGTTGCTACAGCCCTACTCCACAAGCTCCACGTGCTTACTGCCCATTCCCAGCACCCAGATCCTGCCGGAGTCCGGGAAAAGTCTTGTAGGTTGATGCAAACTGGGTGGAAGAGCGGATCAGAGGCAGAGAAACCAGACAGAGCCATTCAGCAGCAGCAAGAAGCAAGGCGTGTGTGGGTAAGGGAAGGGGGGGACCTACTGTGTTGCCCGTTATGGGGCCTGGGCTTGCAGGGCCCTGGCACCCACCTCCTCACCTGGGCTTTGGCTCAGCCAGGCGCAGTCCTGCACTTTCATCTTCCAGGTCAGTTCCCCACTCAAGAGCTTGGCGAACTTCCCCAGAGAGATGAGCTTCTTCACGTTCTTTAAGAAGCGGCGCTCGTTGTGCCTGGAGCCCCAGAGGCGAGCGGGCACCAGCCTGCGAAGACAAGCCCGCAGCAGCCCGTACACGTGCTTAGGGCTGCTGTGCTGGCGGAGCAGCTGGACCAAGTGCGGCGGGCCAGTGTCCTCTTCCGACGCTCTGACGCCCACCCCACTGCACCCCTGGTTGCCCGACCCCACCGCCACCGCCTCCTCCACCGCTGCTGGGGCGGCCGGAGTGGCTGAGTCCCCCAGTGGGCAGTGCTCCCTGAGCAGCGCGCGGTAGGGGCACCGCGCATGGTTCCCAAGCAGCTCCTGGAACAAGGGCCTCATCCGCCAGTAGCGCGTGGGAAGGCGGCGCGTCCTGCGGGGAGCCCCCCGCTGGAGGGGCCTCGAGTCCAGAAAGATGGTTTCCACTAGTCTCCGGGCCCCCGTCAGGCTGGGCGGCAGGGAGTTGAGCAGGAAGGAGGAGCGCAGCCGTTCCTTGCCACCAGAGCAGTAGAGAAACTGCTTGGTCTCGGCGACCACTCTGGGCCCAGGAGTAGCCTGGGGACGTGAGGACCAGGGCCGAGAGGAAGGGCCGCTGGCCTCCCGCTCGCAGCTCAGCAGTGGGAAGGGGCGCCAGGGCCTGCGCGGCTCCCCCTCCCCGGGTGAGGCTCCCGCGGCGGCTCTGGTAGGTGTCACCACGCGGGGGTCAATGGCACTGGGCCCCCGGGATGGCTCTGAGATGGGGCCATGCCTAGGCCTCTTAGCCTGAGGCAGACTTCCCCCAGCGCTGCTCCGCCTTCGCCTCGTTCGGCCGCCCGGGGGTACCCCGGCCTCCCCGCCATTCCAGGCCTGGCGCGTGGGTCCGAGGCCCGTCAGGCTCCCGCCCGCGTGTCTGGTGGAGCAGAGGTCGTAGAGTGGTGGCCCGCACACCTGGTAGGCACAGTTGGGAGGCACCAGCAGGTAAAGCGCGCAGCGCGCCAGCAGGTGTGTGAGCACGTCGTCCCCCACGCGGCGCAGCAGCAGTCCCCAGGCACCACTGCCGCGCAGCGTCTCGGTCACAGTGTTGGGCAGGTAGCTGCGCACGTTGGTCGTGAAGGCCATGGGCGGGCCGCCGCGGGCCCCGTCCAGCAGCGCGAAGCCGAAGGCCAGCACGTTCCTCGCGCCGCGCTCGCAGAGCCGCTGCACGACCCTGGCCACCAGCTCCTTCAGGCAGGACACCTGCGGGAGAGGGGTCTCCAGTCGCAGGGCACGGAGGTGCCCGGGAGCAGTAAGGAGGCAGCGTCCAGCCCTCACCCCACCCCGCAGGCCCGACCAGGGTCCCCGGGAAGCCCACCTGGCGAAAGTCCGGGGCGACGGGGGGTGGCTGTGCGTCCCAGGGCACACACACCAGACACTGGGCCACCAGGGAGCGAAAGGCCATCGGGTCCCCCGGCTGCACCAGGCACCGGCCCTGGGGACCCAAGCGCCGCACGAAGGTGTCCAGCGGCAGTACCTCCCGGTACTGGCCCCGCAGCAGAGCGCGCACGGCGCGGCACCGGGGCGCCCGCGGCATTGCAGGAGGCGTGCTGGGCTCCCACGTGTAGCAAACCTGGGCGCGCGTGCTGTGCAGCCAGAAGGGGTCCCGGGGGAGGGCGGGCAGCCCAGGGAAAGGGGCGGAGCCGGCGGGGTCTGCGCAGAGGAGGCGGGGTCTGCGCAGAGGAGGCGAGGCTGGGGGAGGAAGGGGCGGAGCCTGGTCAGGCCGAAGGGGCGGTTCACAGATGCTGCTTTGCTTTTTACCTCCCGCCCCTGGTGTTCCGGTGCCTGATATGGGCACCTGGTGTCCATAAGGCCTGGTGTGCCCGCTCCGCAACGCTGCACCGGCCAGCCTCCCCACCCGCGCCCAGCGACCTCTCCCAGGGTGCAGGGCTTGCAGCGAGGGTCGCACCGTGGAGAGGCTCGGTGGGTACCTGAGGGGACCCCTAGGAGACCTGGTGCATCTGCACCTGGTGCAGTCCTTGGTCTCCTTGACCAGGACTGAAGAGAGGGTCCTTTTGGTTTATCATTTTCTCACGCGGGCCGTAACTCCATCACAGAAGGCTGCTCTGGGATTCAGTAGAGGGGTTTAGAAGGAGGACAATATATAATGATGTACAAAGGAGAGAATGGACCCTACTGCTCAGGCCAGGCAGGCCTGAGGGGATCGAAGGCACAGGCACATCCTGGACCAGCACCCAGTGGTGCTCCCGGATCGTTTTCAGGGCGGGCAGCAGGCAGCAGCAGTCATTCCCCGCTGACTTGGTCTCCTTGACCAGGACTGTAGTTTCTCTCCCGACCATAAACAAAAATACACAAAATCATTTCCCTATTCATCACACACCTGGTCAGTCGGCCAAGGAAGGGGAGAAAGTGGAGCCACATGCTTCCTGTGTGGCTCCACCTGTGGACTCACCTGCGTGGTACCTTATGCATGATCCCTCCAACCCAGGGGGAGGAAGGAGAGACTGGACAGACCAGGGAGCCCGCCTACAGCCTTGCAGCTTCAGAAATAGTCAGGATCCCCTGCCTTCCAGCTCAGCAGCGGAGACCCCCACAGCCCTTCATCCTCCCCAGAGGCAGAAGGACAGTTTTGACAAGGGCTGGTCATCTGAACAAGACAGTTCAGAGGAGTCACCCAATGAGATTACACCCAAACCCACCTGCAGGTGTCCACGTTTGTGTCACTAAGAAGTGGAGAAGCTTCCAGGTCTGGGATGCTCCTTGAGGTGACAGATCTGAGTTGGCAAACACTGAAGGCTGAACAAATAGTAACCTTGCACAACAGGAAGAAACTTGCTCCGGAAATTGCTCTCATTCATGGCCTTAGCATTTACAGGCTTCCACTCTCCCTCCCCAGACAGATGGTGTTTCAGATTTATGGTGCCCTCGGGCTGTCTGCTGCCCGGGAACCCTGGGGATGAAGGGTTGCTGTTCTGCCAGTCCCCCTGGCTCCTTGTGCAGCGAGAGGTTTGGGGCTGCTTCAGGAAATTTGTTCTTTTCCAACAAGGAAGTTATTCTGGCTCACCTGGAGAAACCAGGACGAAACATAATAATGATAAAAGAATAGTTGCGCCCTGACCAGTTTGGCTCAGTGGATAAAGCATCGGCCTGCAGACTGAAGGATCCCAGGTTCCATTCCAGTCAAGGGCATGTACCTTGGTTGCGGGCACATCCCCAGTGGGAGGTGTGCAGGAGGCAGCTGATTGATGTTTCTCTCTCATCGATGTTTCTAACTCTCTATTCCTCTCTTGTAAAAAAAATATATATATATATATATATATACACACATACATATATATATATATATATATATACACATACATATATATATATATATATACACATACATATATATACATATATATAAAACTAAGAATAGATGAGCCCTTCCACCGCGGCAGCCATTGAGGAGCAGCAGTGCCTCACCAAGCACACCAAGTTCGTTCCGGACATCATCTGAGAGGTGTGTTGCTTTGCCATGGAGCTGCTCAAGGTCTCTAAGGACAAGAGGGCCCTGAAATTCATCAAGAAAAGGGTGGGGACACACATTTAAGCCAAGAGGAAGAGAGAGGAGCTGAGCAAGGTCCTTGCTGCTATGAGAAAGGCAGCAGCCAAGAAGGACTGAGCCCCACCCCTTTCTGTCTGTGTAATAAAACCTGTTGAGAAACCTGGGAAAATAAATAAAAGAATACATGAACCCAAGGCAGAAAATGACAGGTGTGCGCTTAGTGTAAGGTGACCAGACATCCCGCTTTTGGCAGGACAGTCCCGATTTTTAACAATTTGTCCCGCATCGTTTTAAAAAAGTTCCGATTTTTGGAGGGAGAACAGGAAGGGAATATATGGTTTTCAGCGGCCATGTGGCTATTTAGCCAGGATATGAGTTTTATATTATTTTTGTTAATTTTATAATGTTAAACTTTAATAATAACAAATAGTTGTTGAGAACTGATTATCAAGAACTGCTTATCAAAGTTCGCATTGCTGATCAGTTGTTAGAATTCGACCACCATTGTTTGGACTTAATGAACAATGGCATTTTTGGGGATTGGCAATGACGAAAACATTTTGTAACTGTCTCTCAGATAATACACATCGTACTGCATACTAGTAAGCTAGTTAAACAAGTGATGTCATTACAAATCAGCTATTCAGATAATTTAGGTAAGTTATTTATTTAATAAATACATAAATTTTCTTGAATTTAGCAGACAGTACTCGTATTATTTATATTTTATAGTGGCGGCAAAAAGTCTAGCACCAGCCTTGAAAGTGAGACTTACGACTTACTTTACGGCAAATTCAGAGGAAAAATAATACAAGTTATATTGTTATTTAGAAAGAAATATAGGATTAAAATTAAAATTAAAATAATAATGTGCTTTCCTTACCAGGAACTAATGTTGTGACTGAACGCGTTTTTTCTACGGCAAATAAAGTGTGGACATCAGAAAAATCACAATTAAGTGTTAAGACTTTGAAAGCCATTTTATGTGTGAAATGTAATTTAACAAATTCTTGTGAAAAATTTCATGACCTTTTAAACGACAGCAATCTACTAAAAAAAAAATTCACTCAAATGAGAAACATGCCAAAGAATAAAATAATACTATACATAATTTTTTATTTATTATATTTGTAAATTGTACTTATGTTGAAATTTTAAAAAATATATTACAATACTATTTTTGCGTTCTATGAAAATTTTTGTTGCTCCATATAGACCAAATTTTTAATCAAGAACCCCCCCCCCCCCCCCCCCCCCGGTAGGGGTAGGGGAGGACGGGGGAAGGTCAGGGGCGGGAGGGGGGGGGGAAGAGACATATGTACTACTCTTTGTAATATTTTAAGTAAAAAACCCTCAATACCTTCCCCCCAGTCAATGGTGTCCCGCTTTACCAATGTTAAAATCTGGTCACCTTAGCTTAGTACCATGTCCACAGTGAGGAAATCTGCAGTTTGATGGAATTGTTCACAGCCAGAGCCCTCCAGTATTACAGCTTCCTCCGTTCTGGCTCTGAGGTGCGAGTGATAGATGGTCTTAAACCATTGCCTCATGAGACATGATAAATGTTCCAAGAAAAAAAGGCATTGTCAGCTTGAGATCAAATACAACCACAAAATCCCAATTGGGGTCTTCTGGGAGGAGACGGATGGGGCTTTACACTTAGAAGTTTCTAAATGGAGCAGGTTCTGTGGCAGGAGCCAAGGATACCGATGTACCATTCGCTCACTGGAAGATGATAAGAGACTGATGTCCCCAGATTTGCAACAATGTGCACAGTACTGGACACTGGGTTCCTCCTGGGGAGAGTCAGGAGCCCTGACTCAACTGTGTCCCAAAGCTGCCCTGCAGTGTTGCCCATTGTGGCTGCCAGTCCATGAGTGATTACAGAAAAGCCTGTAGAAGAGTCATCTGAGCAAAGGGAGGGAGACAGAATTCCATAAACTCCAGACCAGGGAGTGTAACTTGAGCCTAGGGAGATGTCTAAAGTGATTAGGTTGTTGGGCTTAGCACTTAGTCTGGGGGGGAAGGCAGGGAGCCACTGTGAAGAGCTCTGGTACTGCACCCTCTTGTCAGCATCCTGGATGACACGCGCAGCTCATGTCTTAGACCTACAGCCAGGAGGAAGCAAGAAGACCAGATTGCAGACTCAGGATCCAGATGGCTCAGTGGGTCAGGATGGCGGCCAGATGAATGCAGTGTGACACAACGGTATACATTCAAATAGTCTTTATCAACCTGACCACAAAGTGGTGTAAAACCAAAACCCGGGCAACAGTGACCCTTGCCTGTGGAAATGTCAGCACGACCCCAAACCCAGCACCAGGCATGAGGACAAGACACTGGGAGAGCCTCCCAGCTCTCTGGCTCGTCTCTTCTACTCCCTCTCCTAACGCTCCTCAGATTGATCAATTTATGGCCAATTGGATAATCCAGGGCCAACCCCCACCTCGACAGCCTTAACATAATCCCATCTGCAGAGTCCCTTGTGCTGGATGAGGTCACACTGACAGGTTCCAGGACCAGGAGGTGACATCTTGGAGGCATTATTCTGCCCAGGACACTCAGCACAGCAGAAAGTACAGCTGTTGGAACCATTCCCCTTCGGGTTTCTCGCCCTGCGCCCCCAAGTGGTTAAACACCCACAAGTCAGACAACACTAAGCCAGAGCCAGGATGCTGACTTTGGAATGTGTGTGGGTAGTTTGATGTCACTTTATCCCCCTGTAGAGTGGTTTCTCCATGTCCTCACCTGCATTTCGTGGTGTCACTGATCTTGCTGTGGCCACTCTGATAGGTATAAATGAGATAGAGGCTCTCTCATAGTCCTGAGAGGGCTTGACAACCTCAGGGCTGGGGATATATCCACGAGGGGGTCTGGGTGGAAGCTGGCAGACCCAGAGTTTGAGGCCGCAACACAAGGACCTGCATTTGGGCTGTGAGGCAGGTTCCAGCTCACAAAGCTGGCAGGTGCCAGCTACTGGCAAAGTAGAAACATAATGTCAGGAGAGCTATCATTCAAACTAGATAAGGATTGAAAAGAGAGAACAACCTTACGGCAAGTTTAGAAAGTGTTTTCTGGAGAAGGCGCTGTGGGAGAATAAGGAACCTGCTGGGGAGGGGATGGAGCAGAGGACACCACCCTGTGGATCTGTGTCCCGGGTGGGTGGGTGGGAGGAGAAGAGCTGTCTTATAGAACCTTTGCGCCTGTCTGTCCAAGAACCCATTTTTAGCTGCTATTGTTACCCCAACCTGGGGGGTTCAGGGCAACCCCCACTTCATTTTCTATCCTGGGTTTATCTGATTTACCATTGGAGTGTCTGGGCAGGTCTCTGTGAGCACAATAAAAAAGTAGTAACACATTGGTTGCTCTGTGCTTCTTTTATTTTGCCAAAGAGGTTACTGGAATATTTAATTCTTAGTGGTGAAGATAAAAGAACCATCTGTATAATGGTCTTTGTTTGTAAAGAGCTTTACAATTCACATGCAAGTCACTGAACAGCCCTGGGAGGTAGGTAGATAAGTGCCATTGTACTTGCTTACAGGTTCAGAGGTGGTGGCTTCCTGAAAATCCCCAATAAGAATCTGGGGCAGAGCCTAGACACAAATCCAGGGTCTCCAAGTCCCAGGCCAGTGTTCCCCCAGTGCCCCAGGGTGGGGACTCTGGGCGCATGGCCCTGCGAGGTCCTAAGAGTCACAGGAACTCAGACGCTATGGCCTTGCCCAGTTTGGCAGCTCCCAGGGAAAACCGACATGTTTTCCCACTTTCTTAGTTGGACGAAACCTTTGATCTCCCCCCATGGGCAGCTTCACCACATTAATCCTTCTTGACCTGTTTCCATCTCCTGTGTACTTTCTCTTGCACCTTAAACCCCCTTATGAAAACCAATAAAAAAGCTCAGGGCTCAAAACCCCCAAGGCTGTCAGTGTTTACTCCTCGCGTCTTGGCAAACAGTCAGCTCCAGCCGCCCACGTTCAGATTTCTGCACTCTTAAGAGGTATTTGATGAAATATAAGAAAGCAGTAAGTTAAAATTACCCACTGGGATGCCAAAAGGTGGAATTTACTTAGAGAATTAAGTCCTTTAATCACTACCTCTGTGAGCACAACGTTCCCGGCCTAGCCACGTGCTGGTTCCCTGCCAGGAAGGCACAGGGACCTGGTGCCTCTGTGAGGTGCATCAGAAACAGGGTCCTAACTAGGGTCTTGGAGAAACTTGGGGTTGGGTAACTAAGTGATCCAGGGGCAGTCTATTCCCACCAGCAAGAGGGGAAGATAGGGACAGAGAGAGGAGGCAGTAACCTGAACGACAGGGCTTCTTGTGAGAAGAGTGCTAGTTTTATAAAAGAAGGAACTAAACTCGAATTTTCTTACAAGTAAACTCAGTCCCTGCTTAAGATGAAAGCAAAACTGAAGCCACATGCCAGGGAATGCCCTCAATTCTGCCATGATTACAACAGGCTTCTAAGCCCTTCCATTCCTGTTAACCCTTCTCCAGGGAGCATCTAGAAGGATCTTTGACAAACATAAATGCACCACCGGCACGGCTCAGTGGTTGAGCATCGATCTATGAACCAGGAGGTCACTGTTTGATTCTGGTCAGCTCAGGTTTCAGCCTTGATCCCCAGTGTGGGGTGTGCTGGAGGCAGCTGATCAATGACTCTCATCATTGATGTTTCTATCTCTCTGTCTCTCTCCTTTCCTCTCTGAAATAAAAAAAAATTTTTTTTTAAAAGAAAGAAAATCACATCTAAGAGCACATAACATCTTCCTCATACCTGCTAAGGCCTGTCATTGATCCTAGAATAAGTCATATTTTTTATGCTGGCCTTCGGAGATGTACATTGCTTGGTCTCTCCATGCCCGCCTCCTATGCTTGTCTTCAGCTAGAACCCTTGAGAGAGCTACAGTCATTTTATAGCAACAGAGCCCCAGGCAGATATGACATATGGGATCATTCAGGAAGGACTGACCTGCATTTTAGGTCTGGGGGTTCCCTCAGATGAAGTTTAACCTATGTATACACCATCAGAATCCTCCAAACACAGGAAACTAAGTGCTGTGAGTGCGAGTAGGCAGAAACACACGAAACACAGTGAATCATATCCAAATTCTGCAACAACTGAACAGATTTATAGTGCAGTGCAAATTTGTTTCATATATTTAAAAACAAAAGCAGAAGGGTAAGGTATGACTTAAGAGCAAGGCTATAATAACTGACCAAGAAGATTTAAAGAGTCAAACAGAATGTCTAGAATTACGTATATCAATGAACAAAATTCAGTAAGATGAACTAAGTACCAAAGCAGAGATAATTAGCAATATGGAAAATGATATAACTGAAAAAACTACACAGACTTCAGCAGAGACAAGGAGGTTGAAACAGGAAGAGGTTAAGAGATTAGAACAAAATCGCAGGAGAGAGTCGAGTCAGAAAGTGTGGCAGCAGCATTATTTGAGAGAAATGGCTGAAATTTTCTATTGTTGATGGAAAACACGAATGCACCATTAAAGTAAGTGCATCGCATACCTAAAGAAGGGGCCACACAAATGTCAGAAAGAACGTCTTAAATTCAGATGAGAGTAAAAAAGAAGGAATTCTTACCATTTGTGACAGCACAGATGGAACTGGAGGGCATTACGCTAAATAAGCCAGTCAATGAAAGAAAAATACCACATGAACTCACTCATTTACGGATAAAGACCATTATAAACTGATGAACAAAAATAGATACAGAGGCAGAGCAGCATCGAACAGACTGTCAAACTACAGTGGGAAGGCTGGGGAGGGTTGAGGGGAGCGGTAAGGGATCAACCGAAGGACTTGTATGTATGTATATAAGCATAACCAATGGATACAAGACATTGGGGGGTAGGGGAGGCCGGGGGAAGGTCAAGGGGGAAAATAAAAGGAGACATATGTACTACCTTTTGTAATACTTTAAGCAATAAAACAAAATTTTAAAAAAATTCAGATGGGAGAAGACACATCACCGACCAGAGCGACAGTGGCTCTAGGAAAACATCTGCAGGTAACCAGGAGAAATCACCATTTGTCTGTGAGTGGTCCCCATAACAACATCTCTCTCCAGAATGAGAGTGAAACAAAGACATTTTATCTGAATAAATCTTGAAGGATTTACCAGGAGCCAAATTTCTAAAGGAAGGAAAGAAATGTGAACAAGGAAACATGCACATGTATAAAATAAAAGGAAGATTTGATTGGTGAGGCTCAAAACAAGAAAGCAAGCTAGTAGAAGACTGACATTCACAGCACTGACGTTTGAGGGCTGATCTGAGCCAAATGGCCTCACAGGCTAAGCTGGGAGGCCTGAGGCGACCCGTTTCCAGGTGTGTGTGGCACTTGTATGGCTTCTTCCCTAAGAGTCAGATGGATTCCATTGTGCCTCACCTGGTCCCTGCGTTTTCTTTGTGGGAAGGTCTTAATGAAAAATTCAACATTTTAAACAGATAGAGGGCTCCTCATGTTACCTGTTTCTTTTTGAGTGAACTGTGGAATTTGTCCATTTTGTCCTGTTGACAATAATGGCATAAAATTACCCATACTATTCTCTTATGATTCTTTAAATATGTGTGGAACCTGTAATGATCACTTCCCTCATACCTGGTATCTTAATCCATGTTTTCTCTTTATCTACTTATCCTGGCTGGAGGTTTAGCAGTTTTATTAATCATCTCCAGGAACAATCTTTTGAGTTTATTAGTTTTCTGTATTTTTTTTCTATTACATTGATTTTTCTCTCTAATATTTATTATATTCCATTTACTTTGGGTTTAATTTGCTCTTTTAGTTTCACAAGGTGGATGTTGAAGACACTGAAACCTTTTTTCTAGCCTAAGTTTTCAGTGCAGTGAATTTCTACCTTCTGCTTTAGCTGTACTTTCATCTATACAAATATCACAAAAAATTTAAAATTTTTTTATTGATTTCAGAGAGGAAGGGAGAAGGGGAGAGAGACAGAAACATCAATGATGAGAAAGAATCATTGACTGGCTGCCTCCTGCCTGCCCCACACTGAGGATGTTCCCTGATCGGGAATCAAACTATTACCTCCTGGTTCATAGGTCCATACTCACCCACTGAGCCATACCAGCGGGGCCAAATATCACAAATTTTGATAATTTTTGTTTTAATTTTCATTTAGTTCCAAGTAATTTCCAATTTCCCTTTTGATTCTTCTTTGATCTAGGAGTTATTTCAGCATGTGATATTTAATTTCAAAATATTTAGAGGTTTTTCCCCCCCAGAGATCTTGAGCTTTTAATTCCTTTGGGACAAGAGAACATAGTAGTTTTAAATTTATTTAGGCTTGTTTTATGGTCCAGAATATTGTCTTTCTTGGGTAAATGTTCTATAAGCTCTTGAAAAGAATGTGTGTCCGTCTGTGGGACCCTGGATCCACCTCAGTGTTCTTATAAAACTAAAAAGGGGTAACTCGAAACCAGTGTTCTTCCAAATCATCGAGGAAGCTCACCCGCCTTAACTAAAACCTGCTCATTCCTGACCAGCTTGACAGAGAGTGGAATGTGTGGGAAGGACACAGGCTCCCCTTCAAGTGGGGCCCTCGCTCCACTCTACCTTCTCCCCAGAAGGGGCTGTCATGGGCCTGTCTGCAGAGACCAGAGCATCCAGAGGACTCTTAGTGGCAAGAAGACTGAAGTCCAAGCTTGACCTCAGTGCCACTGGGGCTGAGATACTCATGTCCTTGCTGCAAACATGGACAGCTATCCGCTGTGCTCACACACCTGGACACATTCACTTTGAAAACACATCCTCAATAATGCAATTTCAATGAACACAAAAATAACCACATTACCTTCAAATCTGTGGCTGCTCTCTGCCTCACCTGTGCTATTTCTCTCATTAACGTAGGGCATTTCTCTAACAAAAACACCATCAGTCTGACTAGTCATGACCATATAATAATTTAGTCATTTAGTCTCCAATACCAAATATAAATATTTCAGAACATTCACGACTTTAAGGTTAGGTAGGCCTTTACATTTGTCCTTTTAGCAAACACAAATGAAACCACATCATATGTTCATCTCTCAGAATGGAGTAAATGAAAGTATCTGAAAGTATCTGTAGCAGGTCAAAAAACTGTTACAGCCAGAGAAATTTATTTTAATATAGAAACATACATACATTAAGCTTTAAAATAGTCAAGTTTTAAACAAAAAGGAAAAAAGCCATTTGATCCCAGAGTCTGTACAGCATGGATTTAGAGGCATTTGAATTTCACGTAAGGAGCACTTACAGACACCTGGAGGTGGAAACCTGCACCTCCCTGCCTCCGGAGTCCGCCAGGTCGGGGGACACCGGTGATGGTGACGGCATAGCCACTGCTGACACTGGACGCTCTTGTGCTGAGAGCCACCAATGGCCAAGGATGACCACGAGCGCCCAACATCTCAGTGACCGAGACAGATGTCTTCATGCTGGGGACATTGTAAGTGAAGCCAGCTTCTCTCAAACACCTCATGACGGGACTCAGGAGACGTATAAGAAATGCTCAGAGGTTTTGGCAATGTAGAAGGTGTAACGTCCAGGAATTCACCAGAAGCTTCCAAAAATACTCAGTCAGCTGACCATCTAAGATGTGCTGCATAGTGGCTCGAGGGCGGCCCAGGCCAGGGCTCACTGTGTGTGGGTTTTCTGCTGGGGCCTCTCCTCGTAGGATTCCCCAAATTCGTTCACTCTGCTCCTATCTACAGGGTAGAGCCTGCAACGATATGATGGATGCTCTACTTCTTTTGAAGGGAGGAAGTGCATGTCCTTGAGCCCAATAATAAAAAATACAATGTCTTACAAATGACAAAAAAATAAAATAAAATCGTCAGGAGTTTACTGCATTTGAGGAATTTGAGGGTTCACCTTGTGTCCTCCTATTGATTTTTTCTTTTAAATATATTTTTATTGATTTCAGAGAGAAAAGGAGATGAGCGATAGAAACATCAACGATGAGGGAAAATTATTGATTGGCTGCCTCCTGCACGCTGCCTACTGGGGATCGAGTCTGCAACCTGGGCATGTGCCTTTGAGTGGAATTGAACCTGGGACCCTTCAGTCTACAGGCTGATGCTCTATCCACTGAGCCAAACCAGCTAGGGCCTACTGATATTTTTAAATGGTCAGACTAGAGCTCTGTGCTCCAGGCTGATCAGAGGACAAGGACAGCTGTGCCCAAGTGGGAGCTGGGGCTGGAACACTGTGCCCAGAGAAGGCCTGCCCCCAGCGACTGGTCCCAGATCCTAGAGGCTGGGGCAGCGACCTCCTTTAAGTCGCACCAAATCCAACCATGCGGATACGAGCCCACAGCGGTTGATCCCATCAGACAGAACAAGCACTTCTACACCGAGAGACAGAATAATCTCTTCCACCCGCCTACCACTGGCAACCAGAATGCAAGCCTAGGCAACACACAAAGACCATTGCAAACTGTATCTTTCCCCACAGGATGGCCAGCTGCACATCGGCGGGAATGGTGAAAGTCTACCTGGCAGCATGCCTCAGAGACACTGCACTCACCATCGCTGGTACAGGTAGATGAGGAACACCACGTCGTCCCTGAAACAGGCCAGGCGATGGGAGGTGGGCATGGTGATGATGAAGGCGAAGACGTCATCAATGAAGGTGTTGAAGGCCTGTGCCGGGCGGGAGAGGGGATAGGGTGAGGAACGGGTCGTGGGGGCTCGCCTGGAGATGCCCAACTACCTGAACCCTGTTCATACTCAACACGAGTCAGCAAATCATAGCAGACATTCCACGGGCAAGAGACTCTTGTATTGACAATAAAAACGAAATGAGCAGGTGAAGGCTCTGGATTGGCCACAACTTATGGGATGATGGGCTACCCTCTGGACAGCAGCCACTGGGTCAGGGGTGTCCAATATATTTTTTAATGAAAATTTTAATTTACTGATTGATTTTGTGAGGGGGGGAAGGGAGAGGGAGACACTGATTTTATTGCTCCACTTATTGTATGCATTCATTAGTTGATCAATGTATGTGCTCTGAATAGGGATCAAATCCGCAACCCTGGCATATCAGGACGATGCTCTAACCAACCGAGCTACCCAGCCAGGGCATGGGTGCTCGTTTTGATCCATGTTGTCAAGTAACATGGCATTTAATTCAAGCAAACGTCTTCTGTTGCTACGAGAGTGAGCGCTGCTGTCTTCTTTTAAAGTCACTGCTGGGGTTCTCGTGTTTAAAGGAGATGCCCCAACTGTGCCAGGAATGTGGCCTTGTACACAGTGCCTCCTGCGGGCAGAGCACTGACCTTGTATGTGAAGGCCTTCCAGGGCAAATGCGCCACCGACTTCATCTGGGGACAAGGAGACACGTGCAGGTCAGGGACAGGGTGCACAGAGCACATGGGCGACTGTCCCGCTGGGGATGTGCCTTACCTTGTAGTTCACAAAGAGCTGGGGCAGCATGAAGAGGAAGCCAAAGGCGTACACCCCTGGGGAGATAAGACATGCTGAGAACATGCATGGTCTATGACGTCCTGACAGCCCCAGAGCTTTACGTCCACAGCTTTCTGGCTGGCAGAGTGACTTCAGAGAGGAACATCCTTTTCTTCAATCACCGTAAGTCTCTCCAACAGGGACCAAGTAGTGCTGTGGGGCTGTGAGGCCAGGGTGCTCTCCCCACATGGTCCCCTCCAAGGGCTATGGCCAGGTTTGAGATCCACACCCAGTGAACATGGCATACCGGGAGCCCATCCCATCTGCTCTGTGCCCTTAATTGCCTGCAGAGACCCAGTGCTGTCTGTGGTCAGGGCCAGCCCTGGGCTGGTAGGCCCCACGCAGAGCTCCATGCTACAGGGCTGCAGCTGTAGTTGCTCTAAGGAATCAGAAGTAAGAACAGTGTGTTTACTCTTCAGGTTTTCATGCAAAGGAAACAGACCTCTCAGGGCTCTAGTCCCAGGAAGCCTGCGTGGGCCTCTCATAGGCAAACGGGCAGCTGAGTGCACAGGGCCTAACAGGATAACCTCACATTACAGGAGCAATGAAAAGGTACCTGCTCGTCATGCCGTTACCAGAACAGAAAACCACATGACTCACCATTGACGAAGCTGTTGATCAACCAGGAGTACCAACTGAAAAGGAAGAGAGCCGTCACTGTGAAAGGCTCGGCTTCCCTCTCATCAGTGTCTGTTCAAACTGACAACCAATTCTTTTATGGGAACCCTCTGTAAACACCAAGCTCTCCCAGGAACCCGTGACAAGGTGTGGTTACGGTTCCTAGAGATACTCTGCACACTGGAGGCCCTGGACCCTGGTCAGATCCCTGATGCTGCAGGGGTGGGAGACTTCACAACAAGCATGTCAAACTCATGGCTGGTGGGCTGCAAGTTTGACATGCTTGCTCTATACTGACAGACACTGTCCTTCAGAACTGCCAGACAAATGGAAAAACCCCAGGGCTCTCCCAAGCCCCTGCAGCCCCAAACGCAGCAGCCACACACTGCTACCAGGTTTTCCCTTATCAGCCACATCCAACTTCACCCTAGACACCAGTGCTGTGGGTACCGGCCTCTCTATGTGCCCAATGATCTGAAAAAAGGGGAATGGGGACACCCCCATTTCAGCTATCTCTCCAAGTCCGAGGCTACTCCCATGAGCATTCCCAAGCCCCAATCTCCTGCTTTCCACCATGCAGATGAGATAGAGCCATAGAACTGGCCAGTCCATAGAACCCCCAGTGGCAGGCAGAAACGGATGGAGGCTGAGGGGCATGGTCTGCACGGCTGCCAGGATAAATTGGTGATAATGTGGCAGGGGAAGTCCTAGTGGTGCCTGTACCTCTTATACTTTATGTTCAGCAGTGAGTAGACGGCGCCCCCGATGCACAGAGGGTAGAGCAGATAGGACAGGTACTTCATGGCCTGCAGGGAGCAGAGTACTTCCCATTAGAGCGCAATTCTCACACCTCTGTTACCATGCACTTCATGTAACTAACTCACAAGGATGGAAAGTGAACAAACAGGACAAAAAACTGACACGTGTGGGCAGCTGTCTGACCTGTGTGATGTAATGGAGGACACATCATGTGCGTTTATCAAACCTACAGAACTCCGAGCACCCACAGCTTACTGATGTATGCGGTGATGTCAATAACATGTTGGCATGCTCAAAACAAACTAGCTTACGACAAATGTGAATAAATGTGATGGATAAAAATCCGAAGAAACTTTCCTAGGATTGTGTCAAGTCAACGCAGCTGTATCCTTAAGTTTATCAGAATTTTATTTGGATTTTATCGTAGCCCCAATTAAAGTTGGAATGCAAGCTGATGCTTATTAGCCAATACATATACCCATTCCTGTATAAGGCACGCTGTATGGCCATACTGCAAACTGCGGCTCCCTCACAGTAGCTTAGCACACGGGCCTCCCTGTGGGATCACCCAGGTCCAAGTGACAGAGGGAGTTCACAGCAACCCCGGCAACCCCTAGGGGACAAATCTGCTTATGAGAAATGTCCTGGGAGACAGGCACGAGGACACTCGCAGGGACCAGAAACAGGGAGAAGACACCTGCTGGCCCCTTTTCCAAGTCAGAAAACCACTTGGGACCATGACCACCCTCTGAGGAGATGGTCTCCTGTGCTGAACAGTCAGATGCTCAGTGACTTGACTGCTGGACATGCACACCTCCCTCCCCACCCCCGGCCCACCTGCTGCTCACCTGAGTGTCATACTCCTCGGTTTTCCTCTCTGACTCACTGTAGGCGCCAAACTGTTGTAAAATTCAATACAATCATGTTAGCTAAGTGACTTAAGGCAGGTGTCTGAGCATGACTTTGCTAGGACTGAAGGAGTGACAGGGCTGTGTGCTGATCAGCAGAGATGCCTGGCCGGCCACACTGTGTGAGGCACGAGCCCTCCATCAAGGCTGAGGTTGGCACGATCACACACCTCCCTCTACCGGGAGGACCAGCGGGCAGCACTTCTGCTCCACTATGGCCTGGACCCTGCACCACACCGAGTGTCCATGTGGCAGAGCAGCCCTGTCCACATGTGTCCCACCCACCAGGCTGCTTCCTGTTCTTCCCCTGGCGGTGTTTTTGGTGAAAACACTTGCTCTGTGCAGGTGTACTGACAGTGCGCTTAGATCAGTCAGGAGGCCAGGAAAAGAGCGTTTACTAGTCTAACTTAGAAAACAGTGACCTGCACTATCTGCTGTTTCCTGCCCTCGGTCTGTTTGGACCTGCACATGAGAGGGTCAAAAATCCCTCAACTGAAGTGTATCAGAGGGCACAGTGAGCTTCACGCCTGTAAACCTCAAACGCCGCTCAACTCTCAGGCTTGATCTGAGAGGGAAACTCCTGCCGCCCATAGCTGGGACAAGTCCTGGGCTGTGGCTGGCTATTTGGGAAGCTGGCCTGAACCGTCCACAGGAGCATGGGAGCTATCAGACCGTCTGGTGTAGAAGCATCTTGCCTTTAGTGCAGGCACTGCTCAAGACTGTGAGTGGGTCCCATGGGAATTAGCTGTGATCAAAGAGTCAAGCTGGCTCTGCTGAGGGGGGTGCTCCATGTGCCGAGAGGGCAAGCCAGTCATTGCAGGGCAGCCGCATGCTCACAGGGTCCCGCACCTCACTGGGTGCAGCTATGAAGCGCCAGCAGACGAGCTGGTGCACATGAATAACGGGAGGTCTACAGGGAAGCCGATGGGTGGACACGAGGGAGGAAGACAGAACCCCTAGAGAACACAGCAAAAACACTCACCTGAAAGTTGGGCCTGAGGCCTCTCCAAACAACAGTCATTTTCAGAGCCTTTTTCACTTTCCACAGCTGAGGGGAAAAAAGAAACCGACATTTACGATTCTAAGAGCAAGGAGATGCCAGAACTCGCCACTTGAACCCTCATGGAACAGGCACCTGCCTGCTCAAGCCCAACTGGGTTAGCTCACAGGCACAGGCCCTGGGTCCTGACCCCTGGTTCACATGCCACCCAGCAGCCTGTCCCCATGTGGATGCCATCACCACCTATCAGCACTAACAAACCAGCCCTCAGCC
This sequence comes from Murina feae, assembly GCA_004026665.1. Lineage (NCBI taxonomy): Eukaryota > Metazoa > Chordata > Mammalia > Chiroptera > Vespertilionidae > Murina > Murina feae. The sequence continues at coordinate 94,664 of PVJC01001360.1, forward strand.
TGCTGCCCTCCTCTGGGCTGTCTCCTTCCCAGCTGTGTGCACTTGGTTGGCTCACCACACCCTGCCTGCGTCTTTAAATTCACCCTGGCACGCTCTTCTGGCACTGGAAGGCCCCAGCCTCCACTCAAGCCCTGTGTTTTTGGTCTCTCAGGGACCCATGCCCACTTGCTGCCTTGCTGATAAGAGAGGCGTCACGGCCTTAGAGAGCAGTTTCTATACTGCGGCTGTGGCTCCGGGAGGGTCCCCTGCTGGCGGACTTCTTTCACAGGCACGGAGAGCACAGTCCATGACTTGAAACCATGTGCGAGGAAGGCCGCGACTCACAGAGCAGGGTGTGCAGGCTGCCACCTCCCTCCATTATCCCTGTGTCCCATCTCCACCTTCGTCCTTGAGGACTGGTCCCAGGCCTGCCTGCCCCACAGGGCTCCCTTTCCTGAGCCCCACACAGCAGCGCCACCACAGGGCACTAAGCTTTTGGAGCCCACACTGCATACTTCTGCTTTCAGTTGCATCCAGCACAGCACGAACCACGTGGAACTTTAAACATTAATAATAAAAACTGGAGGGCCACCTAAAGGACCTTCTGAATTCTCACTTTGGTAAACACTCGCAGCAGATGTGTCCCTGCCTGCCCAGGGAGGTGGCCCCATGTCACTCGGGTAGTTACGCACGTTCTGACTGCACTGAGCACTATGCCCAAGGACCATGGCAACTCAGATGGCAGCTCACCTCGATGGCAGCTCCAACACCCGCTGGGACCAGGACTAGCAGGCTTGTCTGCTCATCCAGCAGGAACAGGAAGATGACCACAGTGCTGAAGCAGCGCCAGAGCACTGAGGACAGAGGAGGGGGCTGCTGAGGGGGCCACCACCCCACTCACACACACCTACACGTGTACAGACCACAAGCACCCCCCCACCCCACTCACACACACCTACACG